>JAUZST010000112.1:8847-39922 GCA_034779995.1 Parotocinclus haroldoi | reverse complement strand
ACACACACACACACACACACACACACACACACACACACACACACACACACACACACACACACACACACATACATTTAATGGTGGTGGAAATGTCATGGATTGGGGCTGCATGGGTACTGCTGACTGTGAGGAGCTATAGTTTGGTGAGCGAACCATGAATCCCAACATGTACTGTAACATACTGAAGCAGAGCATGATCCACTCCCCATGAAAACAGGGCAGTATTTCAATATGACGGAGTGGAAGAGGATTCCAGTGGCAACCTGTGAAGCTCTAGTGAACTCCATGGCCAAGAGAGTTAAGGCAGTGTTGGAAAATAATGGTGGCCACACAAAACATGGATATATATATACTGCTCACAAAATTTAGTGGATATTTCAAAACAACAAATTGTGCCCAAAGTGTCCATACCCATAGGACCACAGGATTATGATTAGCTGCTCTGCTGTGATTTTTAGGTAGGTTGTATGTGTGGAATCAAGGTAAAATTGAGTGGCTGGACCCGTGTTTTTTTAGCAAACAGATCTTCACAGTGCAGATCATCACATTCCCTAACAGGTGCACAGTACTTTTCACAGTACACTGGGGATAGGACTTTAACCAGTCTTGAGATGCACTGTGTTATGAGACAATTCTCCTATGACCGTGATTAAGATTTCTGTGCCACATTAGCCTTTTTGTCACTTACACCAGACAGCATAAGCTTTAAGCTGACATATATTCAATGTGATTTACAGCTGATAAAGACTTACAGTCCATGCAATGGTGATTCAAAAGCAGCACGTTGACCTTTTGGAGATGCACTGACCCAGCTGTCTGGTCATTACACTTTGGCCACCCTTACCATATATTATAAAAATATATATATATATATATATATATATACTACATTTCAGTGTACTGTATTTCTATATGTGACTCTATCTTCCACTGTTTTTATTATACTTTATCTTGTATAGGAAGAGTAGTAATAGGATCAGGATTAAATGTATATCTGGCCTTAGTTCTGTAAGTTTTGTTACCACAGTATACTTATTTATGTATTTATTGTATGTGGGTGTAATGTCATATAATTTATGTAAAATGCTCAAAACAGATTAGTCTCACCACCAGTAATCTGTAGGGATTGGATTGAGATATAGACATGTCAGGAAACAAATTTATTGTAAATAATTACTGGTTATTTACCTTCTTACATATATGGGTAGATTCCATATGTAATACATGATCTTAATAGGTTAAAAGCAAAACATTTTGTACAATGTTGTCTGTAGTTTGTGGTTACTAAAGCAATAGTTAAACAAACTCATCAGCCTCAGCCAGACTGCTTCTGTGTAGACAGTTGTGACCTTTTCATTCATTAGCTGTAATTGAAAGGCCTTATTAAAGCGTAGGCTGTTAGAAGCCCAGTGAGAGCAGCACGGCATCGAAAGAGCATGTTCAAATACAACAGACTTTACATGCTCATGTCACAACTGGATTATATTATTCCTCTAGCAGGAGGTTCAAAGTGGTCAAAAATAATGGTGGGATTATGCACTTGGTTCATTTACGTTTAAGAATACAAATTAGGCCATTTTAGTTTAGCGGATGAGTGTTAACTGAACCTCTTATATCTATTTTACACTGCAGCCTCTCCATCCATCAAGCTGCTGGTGGAGGATCCAATTGTAGTGAACCCCGAACAGACTGTGTCTATGGTGTGTATTGCTACGGGTGGTGAGCCTCCTCCAACACTCACATGGATTAGTAGCTCAGAGCAGCTCCCCACAAAAAGCGTAGTGAAAGATGGCACGCTGACACTACCGGCCATCTCCTCAGAAGATGCAGGTGTCTACAGTTGCATCGCCAGCAACAATGTGGGCAATCCAGCCAAGAAGTCTACCACCATCATTGTACGAGGTATGTGGGCATTTCAATTACCCCTTGTAAAGGATACCCATCTCTCTCTACATACATAAATACATACACATACTTGTTTGGTAAACCAGCTCATATATTGGGTAACAATAAAACTTGTTACAATTCCTCATTACTAATGGCTGTATGAGAATCCTTACTTTCAGAATATAGAAATGTCTAAAATTTAAAAAAATTGTTTTAAAATGCCATACAGTTAAAAAAAATTAACAAATTTGATTCCTGATTTTACAAGCCATTTGGATTATGTCTGTCTGTAGGGTGAACTGTGTATATTTAAAAAGACATAATGTGTGTTATTCAAGCTTCTGTTTCTAGCATGGTGTATGTGTGCAAATGTGTACGTGCATATGTGTGCGTCTCTTTCTGGTGTTGTTTATCACACCAGTCCTTGAAAAGCCCTCTCGGTGCTGTATTGCCAAAAGGACTGTGTATGTTTGGGCAGATCACGCCTCAGCAGATGGTGGCTTTTCTGTGCACACTTCCCCACAGTCTGGAATGACTTTCAGATTGGCCCTCTTCTTCAGCATCTCAGCATGCTCCTGGCTTGCAAAAAGGCTCTCGATCATGATCCATCATGGTTGAGAGGAGACAGTCTCCACTCCATAAGCAGGTTTAATATTAGAGCAATTTTAAGCTAGTTGAGGCTGCTTCTGACAACCATGTTTGGCCTCATCCTCTTTCTCCACTCTCTTTCTGCCTCAAATTAAATCTGCATAGCCCCTGCAGAAAAAAAAACAGCAGAAGGTGCCAGCAGTCTTTTGACAAAACCATTTGCTGTGGCAGTCACCAAGTTCGTGCTCATGAAATCAGATGTGTTAGAGGATGCGAATTACATAGGAAGAAAAAACATCCCTTTCGTCAAAAAGTGTGACTTGCTTGGCAAACATCTTTTTCTCATCTCAGATGTGGTTGACTCACGCCTTATAAACTAACATGGATTTTCTACTTCATTCTCTTCATTCACAGTAGGTAAAAAAGCTTCCATATCAAAGTCACATTGTGTTCATGTTTTGTGCTCCAATTCCTCAAGGGAACTCAACACAAAGTGTGAGTTTTACAATGTATATAAGTCATTTAAGTCAGATTAACTAGACTGATTTTCAGTCTCTTGACATGCTGCTGTTATTTATGGACCAGAATGTTGCTTACATTTGAGCTCTGATTAAAGCGAAAGAACACATAAACTTTCCCCATATTTCTCCTACCCTGCAACTTGTTGTACATCAGCATGTGAATGGCTAACCTTTCATTTGCTTTGGAATTACATCTTCAGGCCATGTCAGGAGAGACCAAGAGAAATGGTAGGAACAGCTCGTCATCAGCTAGTAGGACGATGTCAAGACTGTTACTATCCTTTTTTATCCATATACCCTTGACTAAAGTCACACGTAAAGTAGAGACAGCCATCTGTCCCTGTGGAGTGTGCAAAGCTGTACATACTGATTATGAGAGGGGGGCCCAGGGGTCATTGCACAAATTCTTCTGTTTAAACGGCAAGGTCAGGTGAGAGACTGTTTTCTAGAGCTATTATAAGAGACAGAAGAGTGTCATGAGAGGCAGAAGAGGGTGGGTGAGAGGTCCATCCTGCATTCATTAATTAGTCATTGAGCAAAGACAGGGCATCAATATAAGTCCTGGACACCTGAAACATTAATGCCATGGGTCCTGGATGCCATGGGTCCAATATTTAATCCCTGGGATCTCCGTCTACTCAAGGGCCTTAAATTTGTCCATGTCTTTTGTGCTGCCCCTGTCTCCCAACAGATGGAACTAGGGAGAAATTCTGTAGAATAAAGAAGCCCTTAGACATTGCTCAGTACCTCTTGTCAAATGCCACTTGGACAGAGCTGAGAAGTTTATCTTTAGCACCAGTTAATATGTAGCTACACCTGTTTGTCCATGCCTACCAGGAAACAGACAGTTAATGACTGATTAGGTGAAGAGGGTAGGTGAGTGTCTTTATGTGAGATGTTAAGTCTGGTAAACCCTGCATGGTCAGGTGAGGGACAGTTAAAACGTACAGGAAAGTAGGTGAAAGATAGAAGAGGATAGTATAGACAAATGAGTGTTTGCATTCATTGATAAGTCAGTTGATTAGAATAATTTAATTATTTAACAATAGTTTAAATATACTTTGTGTTTCTGTGGAGATATTGTACATTTTCCATTAGCATCAATATTGCAATCACGCATTTTTCTGCCTTCATGAGTCTTTACTTAATACAAGTACAACAGTTCTGCCCCTACCCAGCATGGCCCAGATGCATGGTTCATTTAAGGAAGAAGGAAGTGAAAATATCACAATATTTCCTCCCATTAGAGTACCCTACCCAATTCACCTAATTACCCCATCCAGTCCCAAAAACTACAAATAATTCACATCAGGCTGGGCTATAATGTTTGCACTTACTCTGAGGAAGAGAAGTCATTCATTGCTTTTATACTCTTGGGTCTACTCTGGAAACTTGGAATAATCCATGCTTTCCCCATTATATGCCACCCTTTGACCACAAATAAATAGACCGTTAGTAGGATGGAAGTAATTCAAACCTACAAGAGTCGTAACGGGCAATTCGAGAACTATTATCAAATGCCACTCAGTTGGCCTATATGTAGCTGTATCTTCAGGCAACTCATTAGATCAGATCAAAATAGACAAAAAATCTCTATATATCGTAACGCACCAATAAAAGCATATTTTGCTTATTGCGCATTTTAGGTAGGAAATTACACTGCTCACAAAATTAAACATTCCATAATTAAATACTTTGTATGATATATGAATATATGATATAATATATAATGATATATATACAATATATGAATTATTATTAAATAATTTGTGTGAGCAGTATATATTGGATATAATGTATGATCCAAGATCTCTGTCAATTTTAGCTCTACATTTGGCTATGTATTTGTTTTGGGTTATGTAATGTTTCTATCAGCAGCAATGGCCAATTCAGCGACACACACACAAGGTTACATCATAACTAGCATCTCATGGGACTGTTGTTCAGGGATAGTGCGGTATGGTAATTTGAGGATATCAAGAGATATGAAGTTTCGTAGGTCTCCTTGTGAAAAGGCCACCAGAATGTATTTCTTACCAGTGGATTGCTTGAGTAAGCCCAGTGAATAAGATGACTACAAACAGATATGGGCTTTGTAGGGGAACACTCAGGAGGAGCTGGCTTAATAAACTGTGCTCTTAGAATCACTTCTGCTATCCCCTACCTCACAGTAGCTGCAATACATGACTCAGGCAAGGTAATTACTTTAGATTTGAAGCAGTTGAAAACAACATTTTATCATGACAGGCCATCAGGTTTTGCATACTTTGCACCACGCCTCTAAGTGAGCGTAAAAATAAAATTGGGTGAATAACAGTCATCAGTTTGCACAAGAGAGGGATGGTGTGAATTTATTCCTCTTCAGCAGCCTATGTAGCTAGGAGTGGCCACATTGTAATTGTTCTCAGTTGACTTCGGAGGAAAACGAGTCAAAAACACAGAAATGAATCAGGGTGTATTTACATGGCTGCCAGCTGCCATTTTGTCCAAAGTATTTGCCGCCCAAATTGCCACTTCAGCGGCCAAAGAAGCAGTTCTTTTGTGCAGTTTCATGGTTGCTTGGGAGACAGTTGCACATTTTGTTCTTGGATTTTACGTCAATTTTACTACTCCTATATCGTTTTTTTAAACTTGACTTTTTTCATAGGGTTTTGATTTCTTAATCAGCTTCAGAGCTAACAAAATGGGTAGCAAGCAAGGCAGATGGATGGACTGGCACAATGGACTCCAGGCTATGACTTGAAATGACAGGGCAGGTCATTAGCGTTATTGAAGAAACCAGTGGATTTTGGGGACGATAAATGGAAAAGCATTCAGAGAAATGTGCAAGCATTGTTTGTTTGGATTTATTTAACTACATGCCTTTGGACTGCGGAAGGAAACTGTGGTACCTAGAGTAAATAGGGAGGACATACAGATTCCAAGTAAGTACCCAGGTTACTACAACTTGGATAGACCCCAGGAACTTTTTGATATGAGGCAACTGTGTGTTTAAATTGGTATTAAATTAATGACCAATATGTGTATGCGATTATAAAATAGTGCACATAACTAGGATTTCAAATGTTTCATATAGTAACTGTGCTGATATTTAAACACACCTACACTATATTTCCATAAATATTTGCTCACCTGCCTTAAGTCACACATGAGCTTAAGTGACATCCCCTTCCTAATCCATAGCGTTCAATATGATGTTGGTCCACCCTTTGCCACTAGAACAGCTTCAGCTATTCTGGGAAGGCTGTCCACAAGGTTTAGGAGTGTGTTTATGGGGATTTTTGACCAATCTACCAAAAGCGCATTTATGAGGTCACATACTGATGTTGGAGGCCTGGCTCTCAGTCTTCGCTCTAATTATCCCAAAGGTGTTCTGTGGAGTTGAGGTCAAGACTCTGTGCAGGCCAGTCAAGTTCATCCACACCAGACATTGCCATCTGTGTCTTTATGGGTCTTGCTTTGTGCACTGGTGCATAGTCTTGTTGAAAGAGGAAGGGTCCAGCTCCAAACTGTTCCCACAAAGTTGGAGCATGGAATTGTCCAAAATGTCTTGGTATGCTGAAACATTCAGAGGTCCTTTCACTGCAACTAAGGGGCCAAGCCCAGCTCCTGAAAAACAACTCCACACCATAACCCCCCCCCTCTAACAAATTTTATACTTGGCACAATGCAGTCAGACAAGTATCGTTTTCCTGGCAACCGCCAAACTCAGACTCGTCCATCAGATTACCAGATGGAGAAGCTCCAGAGAATGCGCCTTCGCTGCTCTAGAGTCCAGTGGCGGCGTGCTTTTCACCACTGCATCCGACGCTTTGCATTGCACTTGATCTATGGCTTGGATGCAACTGCTCCAAACCCATTCCATGAAGCTCTCGGTGCAATGTTCTTGAACTAATCTGAATTCCACATGAAGTTTGGAGGTCTGTAGTGATTGACTCTGCAAAAAGTTGGTGACCAGTTTTCGCACTATGCACTTCAGCCTCCGCTAACCTCACTCTGTCAGTTTACATGACCTACCACTTCGTGGCTAAGTTGCTGTCGTTCCCAAACACTTCCATTTTCTTATAATACAGCTGACAGCTGACTGTGGAATATTTAGGAGCGAGGAAATTTCACGACTGGATTTGTTGCACAGGCATCCTATCACAGTTACATGCTGGCATTCACTGAGCTCCTGAAAGCCTCCCAACCTTTCACAAATGTTTGTAAAAACAGTCTGCATGTCTGGGTGCTTAATTTTATACACCTGTGGCCATGGGAGTGATTGGAACACCTGATTCAAATCATTTGGATGGTTGAGCAAATACTTTTGGCAATATAGTGTATCTGTAACTCATTGTCTTATCCAGATCGACTTCTGTGTAATACAAAGAGATTGAACAGATTTATTTTTCATATGATTATTTCTGCGTCTTTTTTGCTATTTGTTTTACTGCTTTGATACTGCAGTTTACACACAGTAATATGGCTTCACCAGGAAAACATAGTTTTAACTAATATACTTATTTTATTTCGATATGCACATACTCACCCATCACTTTATTAGATATACCTTTTTTCTACACTCATTGTCCATTTTATCAGTTACACTTTCCATAAAGTTGCACTTTGTAGACGGTAGTCCATCTGTTTCTCTAGATACTTTGCTAGTCTTTTTTTTCCTGTATTCTATAATGATTATCACCCCCACAGAATCATCTCAGATCAGGTACTGTTTGGGCGGTGGGTCATTTTCAGCACTGCAGTGACTAACATGAACTGAGAAACAACAGATGGGATATGGTATCTAACTTTATATCTACAAGGTGGAACAATGTGTTAGCTGTGTCTAATGGAAGGCACTGTAGTGTCTGATCCACTCGTACCAGCAAAACACACTAACACACCATCACGTTAGTGTCATTGCAGTACTGAGTATGACCAACCACCCAAATACGACCTGATCTCTGGTGATCCAATCAGAATCCTGACCATTACAGAGCACAGCAAAAGGGTCTAAGAAAGTATGTATAGAAACAGATGGACAACAGTCTGAAATTGTAAAAATACAAAACGCTTGATGGGATAAGATGGGCAATGAGTGTAGAAACAGTGAAGTGATTGGGTAGTGTATGTGTAGAATATTAATACCCACATTATTTTTATCCTGAACCATAGGTGGCTGGATATGCACACTGGAGTTTAAAGGCAGTTCCTGCAGTTTCAGCAATCGGTGACAGTTCCTAGCTAGGACACTAAAGGCAACCACCATCAGCAAAAACTTTATCATTATTAATGCATACTGAATATATTTTGAGTTATCTTAACTGTATTTCAGGTCTTAATATATTCAGTGTTTGGATTTATCTAGAACTGGCTCTGTAGTTGAATAGGGAGCTAAAAGCTATTTTAGGCCTTTTTACTACAATGCAGCTGCACTACAGCTTCTTTTATTTAAAAAACACACACACACATACTAAAAGCACCCAAAACCCTCTTGTACTATAATTATATTATATATAAATAATAAATAACATATGTATGGAATTATGCAATATGAAGTAAGACAATTATGTAATAACATAACATCAGTAAAATATGAATGTACCAAATTGGGGAATAATGTTTCCCATGTATTATGGAAGTTTAATGAGGGTACAACTTCTTGTTCAGAGAACTGCATGATTTCTTTCTTGCATCTTCCTGAGCATGTTCACTTTGATCTTGTTGTTTTGAAGTTCACCTTCTCTAAAGCTACAATAAATCTACTGCTTCAGATGAAGTCAGATTGTGATGTTATCACTTCAGGTGTTTCTTGCAAAAAACATTTGACAATCTCGCCTGAAAATGTCTGGTATTTACTGTAGAATGACCTGTGGAAAGAAACTCACCTAAGGTATGCTCTGTATTACATCTCCTCAACATTGAAACTGCAACACCAAGACGGAAGGTTATGCAAAGTAGCAGATGTCTCTCAGATCTGAAAATGATCCATTTTTCAAGCACCTGGCTACAGCCTTTGGCATGTGGGAGGGGCATGAAAGCCAGATTGAAAGCAAAAGATTTTAGCCAAATTAAACAAAACTCAGAGAAAGTTTTGTGGAATGGCTATGCGATTGCGATAACTTCATCAATTTGGATGTTATGAATATTGTTTGTCTATTTTTTATCATTTACATATCATTAACATGTCTATCAAATCTGTGATTTTTAAAAATTCTATTCCTTTTCCATATTGGTGTTGCAATTTTAATTATGCTCAGTTAGAACAAAGGTTTTAGGCAACCTAAATTTTTATTGTATTTTTTTCCCTCACAATAATGTGTTACTAAAATGCTTTGATGCTCAAGTATTTGTATATTTTTAACAGCTCTTTTGGCTCGGTGAGTACAGCCAGCCAGCCCGAGTTCAAATCCATGGTGATGCTTAAAACATGAAGCTTGTGTGGCATGTTTACAAAAAAAAAAAAAAACATCAATTGGGCATGCACTGAGAGCCCTTAGCGATGGTTCCAGGTCATAAATGGAGAAGGTTATGTCACTAAGGGCAACCAGCTTGCCAACATTCCACATGTAATGTATGTGCACCAGTATGATTTGCTGTGGTAACCTCTAATGGGGAGAAATAAAGCAGCATTTTTTGTTTATTAAATTATTATTTTTAATAAGTAACATGTTTGGTCCCAACTTTCAGATGGAAAAACTGATTACTTGATTACCAAGTAATCAAACATTTTCTCAACCGTTTGAGCTTCAATTGTGGTCACCCCTAGACATTCCCATTCATATGTGTGTTAAAGTTTAGCTACATGATTAGGAGGATTAATACCTTTTTTATAAATATGGCACGTGGACCTAATTCCCATACTCATTAATCGCTGTGAAAATACAGTTGAGAAAATACACAAGTGAGTACATTCACATGCATGTAATAATCTTATAATACTTACTAAAATGGTCATGTAAACAACAAACTGTGGGAATCAACTTTATTTACTTTCTAATAGCTCCCAGAGCTTGAAAAATGTATGTATGCATCTTTGCTAACAACCTTTCCAAAAATCAGCTGAGACAAACGAGAGACGATTTGATGCATTGGAGGTAGATGTGCTCTGCCCTAATAAAAATGTCTGACTGTGCTGTTCTCAAGAATGATGCTTCTGATCAAAATAAATTCCAGTGCAATGTAGGTGAGTAATTGTAGTGATGCATGAAGCTGGGAAAGGCTCACAAAAGGCCTGCACCAAGCGATTATAATAAAGGTCAAAATAATCAGTTTGCATTAAATATATTTAATATGTCTGTGCAGGACTGCAGATGGCTTGTGAGTGTGGCATTCAGGCATAAATGCAGGACAAGTCAAATAGAAGCTTTTTTTTTGGCGTATGGACCATATTTAATGCAAATCTTACAAATATAGACACATTTGTGTGTCCCAGTGCAGTCACTTTATAATCATTACAGGCAAAAAGATAACATTAATTAACAGTTAAACGTTTCTTTTCTAAACAGTGCTTTAGTTGTAGAGAGTGGGTTTATTATCCATGTTTGGTCTTGTGACAGTGCTGTGGGGAACATCTGTGCAGCTGTAGGGGGGTGAACAAGTAATTGAGAAAGGCATTTAGCAAGCTATGTGACCTTCCTGTGTTCTGCATTGGTTTGTGTCACTGCTGTGTGATGCATTGGTTAAGATTGTCTCCGATTACTAACCTTCTGTATCATACTGAGGTCTGCATGTCACTAAAACAGCGATAGTCTCCTCACTCAGGACAAGATATAATGGATCTAGCCACGGAGAACCATATTTTTATTTAAATCACCAGTAATAATAATAATAACAACAACAATAATAATAATCAAGAACAGATGCTTAGACCAGACAATCCTTTCTTAAAAAACAAATGTTTTGTTTTGGACACTAATATGCTAGTCATTAAAGCAAGATGATGAGCATGTTAGCTAACACCAAGAAAGTATGCTGGTGTTTCCTTTTTAACAGAGAGGTAGCCATGTTGAAACTTCATATTGCTATAATGAACCCCCCTAGCTAAATCTTTAAGATGGTTTAAGATGGTGAGTGCTGTTCCAGTATAGGTTTATCTGGTGTTTTTACTGTGCAAAAGTCTTGGCCACCATTAAATTTGTTGCTGTAGCAATGGTATAATGACCATGTGTAACATATTGTCAGTGACTGGACCTAAACATTTCACATTGGATTCCTCACTACATAATACACTTTTACACTCATGTTCATTCCAATTATTATGAGCTTTAGCATGTCTCGATCTTTTCACTCAGTTGCCGTTCCGATAATGTTTTCTTGGCTGCTACCCTTGCCAAAAAACCCTTAATGAAGCTTCTTAATCAAGCTTCTTTGGACTTCAGAAGAAGAGTCAATCTGGCATTCTGTTAAAGCTGCCAGATGCTACAAATGTCCATGTAAGCAGTTGTCACACTATATGCACTTGCCACTCTAGTCTATATAAGCTGTTTTGTTTGATTTTAATTCAGTTTTCTTAATGCTGCATTCGATTTCTGGTTTTATTTTCTGGTTGTATTCTAATAATCAGACATAAACAGAAATATTTACATATGGCCATTATAACATTGCTAACAAAATAGTGTGTAATCGAATGTAGGCAGAAGACTTTTCCACAGTTTTTGACCAGAATACCATTGTCCAAAACATAATACATGCTTGTATTTTTAGTAGGGCATTGCCATCTTTCTATCAGCATATGCTTTCATCCTCTTCAGGAGTTATTATGTAAAAGTGAAAAAGTACGTGTATTTTGAAATAGGTTTTCTTTCTGTTTTAGTTTTTTTTCTTCTTACAATGCAATCAGCTGTAATGCATTGTAATCATGCGCAGAGCATTTTGTGCAAAGTTGCCATAAACTGGGTAGTGTAACGTAAGCTTTATTGTGTATTTAGACTCTTCTCATTCGTCTCTGAAGAAAACTGAGAGTTTGGTCCCAGGGTGGAACAGCTGGGATGTTTGGGAGTGCTTCTGTGTTGCATTTTCATGTCCTCACTGTGTCTGTGTGTTTACTCTTTGTGCTCTGGTGGCCATCCACAGTCAAGGGACATGTGTAAGGTTAATTAAATATGCTAAAATAGCCCGATCTGAGTAGAACCTTGTGTATAGATGTAACCTTGCGTGTGTCGCTCAAATAGCCATTGATGCTCATAGCGACTTTAAATAAACCAAATAAACAAACAAACAATTCATCTCTGAAAATGTTTGTCTCCTTACAAAATGTTTTCTTTGGTCTTTGCTGTTTGTTTATTGCTTTGACTTTATTGTTTTTCTTATTTGCATTTACATAACTTAGCAATTATCCCCAATTAATGACTTGAGGCTTAAAGGTTTAGCTCAGGGATTTTATTTTAATCTGCATGTGACTGTTGAGGCACAGTTTGTGGACCAGCACATGACATTCTTCAGTAATGTTATAGCCTGTAGTTGAAAGTCAGAAGTGGTGTATAATTTAGCAAAAAAGATGATATACTTTTTGACATTGTATGAATAGTTGGCATCTTTATTGCTTTGCACAGTTAGAGATAGTATCAGTCACACAGCACATCATATCTGTAAGATGAAATGCAATTAAATCAGGTAGGAAATCCTACTTCCTCTAAGAAGAGAAGGTGTTCAGACCTGTTTTTAGAGCATGCAACTGTTGGTCAAGTGTAAGGGTGGATGGTTCGATGAAATATGATTGCTGTTGCTGATATTGATTCATTTACTGTAGTACTGAATTATTTTCCATTTGAGCTAAATTGAGTTCTGTAGCCTCAATGCTTCAGATCACTCCCTGTGGTACAGCCACTAACACCTGATTAACCGGTGAGACTCTCTGATTTCTGTTATTTGATTCGATAAAGGTCACTGTTGCCCATGGAATTAAAAGTTCATTGGCACTGTATTGTGTCATGAGACCAAGTTAAAAAAAAACAAGTACTCATACAAATTGAGATCCTCTGTAAAAATATGTCAACATCAATAGAACATGAATCAGACATCAAAGGGTGGTATTGATTTTTAAACAAAGGTATTAGATCTCATGCGGTATCTTGGAAAGGAAACATGTCATTTACTTGTTAACTGACATGAAATTCCACTGCTTTTACCTTCTTTCCATGTGTTAACAGTGTTAATGTCACCTGAGGATAGAAACAAATATGCATGACTTGGTTAGTTCACATGCAAATGACTATACAGAAATGCAGTATATATACAGATATTAAGAAATCTGTATAGAAAACACTATACAGATTATTATCTGAAGGATATCTGAAGTTGGCCAAATTGCATTCGAGATAAATAAACAAACAAAATATTAACATGTATATGAACATTAGAAACCACTGTTTTAATAGATGTGTGCAAACGTTTTGTAAACATTCCAGATGATCTAGAAGTTTTTGAAAGACATCATAATTACTTTGCACTTAGAAAATCAAAGCATATAAATTGACTGTCATTTGATTGGGAGTTTCTTATCTTCCCCACGTTTTAATCTAAACATGCAGTCATAATGAAATTCTAGACAGATGTAGTACCTTACTAGAGGGGTAAGGATTTCTATACAGAGATGGACAAGTAACTGATGGGTAGATAATAGTAGTGTATGATGGTTGCATTAATGGGTATAAATAGAGGGAGGGGGTAAAGATAGATGGGTGGATAGGTACCTGGAAGTAGGTTCTTCGTGACTGTTTGCCTGGCATCACAGATTACTTGCAATATGTTTTAAACTATTTGTGCAAGTTTGGCAGTCAGCTGCATATTGACGGAGATGGATACATTTACACTTTTTTAAGCAACTGTAAATGTTGAGTACTCATAGGAGGACATAGGGAGGACATGCAAATTCCATACAAACCCTGACTGCTCTATCTGGGTTCACCTTCTCACGGTGAGCCACTGTGCCACCCAACTCCATATTAATGCCTATGGATTTACAATTTGATGTCATAAAAGCTCATAATGCAGTTGTAATGTGTCCCAATACTTTTGAATACATTTGTCCATATAGTGTGTATTGTATATTCAAATCCCACTGATAGAAATTCAATGTTTCCACATTATTGCATTGTGGAAACCTTTTATATAAAAATGTCATTATAAAATAAATAAATGGATGAATACTCCACTTTTCTGCTTCATGAATTCTGATTCTCTGTGCCATACTAGTACTGGATGCAAATATAAAGGAACATTTCATCCATTAAATCTGATCTATGATCTACTTTAGTAGCCTGTGTTACTATCACCAGACTTTCTTTGCTGTTAAGGGTAACTGCATGTTTTAAAGAAAATGACTCAATTGTAGCACCGAACGTACAGTGTGAGGAAAACCTTGAAACCTGAAAGGTGATATAAGAAACATTTCTAAAGCTAAAAAAAGCTTTCATATTTAAACACTTTATTCTGTCTTTCAATAGTCTAATCTCTAGAGTATAATGTTCCTCTCAATGTTTATTTGCATATTGTATCTGTACTAATTCACCAATTCTAAAAACAACTCACATTTTCTTAAACATATATGCCATAAGCTAAGCTATCCTGCTGATACTAATTGGTGTTTTCTTGCTGCAGCATTGAAAAAGGGCCGCTTTTGGATCACACCTGACCCGTATCACAATGATGACAACATTCAGATTGGCCGTGAGGTAAAGATCTCATGCCAGGTAGAGGCGACACCACCTGAGGAGCTACAGTTTAGCTGGCTGAAGAACGGCCGAGCTCTGCGCAGCTCCGAGCGCATGGTCATCACCCAGACCGACCCCGACATCTCCCCAGGTACAACCAACCTTGATATCATCGATCTGAAGTTTACCGACTTTGGCACCTACACTTGTGTGGCATCACTCCGAGGTGGGGGCATCCCAGAGATCAGCATTGATGTCAACATCTCCTCGACCACTGGTGAGCTTCATACACATGTTAGCCAGAGCCACTGGATCAGCGCCCACACATCAGTGCAATTAAGCATACAAACCATGATGGCACACTGCTGTATGTAAATTCTGTGTATTGTGTTCAGTGTAGTACCTGTTTCACACAAAGTGCGTAGAAAATGTGATGATAAAATGACTTCAACTTCAGTAGCCTCTTGCAGCACTATGTAGTTTAAATATTTTAACCAAACCTGTTATTTTCTCAAGACACTTATCTGCTTGAGCATGCTTACTGGAGTATCTCTAGTGTTTCACATGTACTCCTGGATTTCCATTGTATTTCCATTGAAACTTAAGTTTTTGTAATCTTGTTATCACCTCTCAATCAAAGAAGGATGGACAACTAAGCCCAAACATACTTCTAAGGACTACTTCTGCACCCCCTGGAGTTTTTCCTTTCCATTACCACCTCTGGCTCCTCATTTTGGGGTCTAGATGGGTTTTTTTAAAGCTAAATTGCTACGTGCTAAGGTGTTGCAGTGGCAATTCTCTGGTACTCCGAATAGGGTACAACATCCTTAAACTCAATCCTTTTCGTCACTGACAAGTATAAACACTGACAAGTAGAAAAGGTTAAAGATAAAGCAATACATATTTAATGTTTAGACATACAGTATTGTTCAAAAGTCTTAGGCCACGGCTACATTTGATGAACCATTTATTTAGCTGTGTTATAATCTCAATGTATAATTATTTCTTCAGTCTCTTTCAGAACTGTTTTAGAGTACAACGAGCAATTACAGGAGATTTGTATGGAGCACTGAGATAAACTAAATAGAAAATCGTATCTATGGTGATTACAATGTTGCAAAAACAACAAATCTAATGATGGCCTTATGCTTTTGCACAGTACTGTATTCAAGCAATTATTCAAAAGGTTATTAAATTATCAGCAATATAAACTGTCATATGCTGCCGTGTGTAAATGGCAAAGAGGTTACAGAGCTGCTTGCAAAATCAAAACCGAAGTGGAAAAAGTGCTGTGTACCAGTGAAGCTGCCAAAGATCTGCAGAGCAGCTTCTTGTGGTCTGAAGACATATATCGATTATTACCGGTACTGACTTGAAGCACAAAACTGCATTTTTCACTTCCCATGTGAAATGTATTAGGTCTTCCCCTTACCCCTACATTTCCTAAAACTGATCACTACATGGATATAGCTCTGCCTTTTCTAAACAACACCTTTTTTTTACAGATGCACAATATATGTGGTAATTCATTTCACTTTGGGAAGGTCTGATGTTTAAGGTTGCGGCTTGTTTTAACATTCTTACAGTGCAGTGTTAATTAAAGGGGAGTTTGGACACTCAGGAAATAGACAGCAGATCAGAAATAAGGGCTTCCCCGTCTAATTAGCACTCACAGGCTTGATCAATAAGGTTCTATTGAGCACTATTGTATCATCATTCATTATACTCACCTGCTCATTATGGACCAAAGAGAGGTGAACCAGATCAATAGCCAGGAAGAGGAAGTGACACCTCACCCACCAGAATGCCATTCTGTCCATCTTTCACAGGGATCACCATCTGTGTGGGGTGAATGTTTGGGGTGTGTGTGTGTGTGTGTGTGTGTGTGTGTGTGGTTATCCTAAATGGCATAAACAGCAGGAGGGCTACTGTTACCTTTTAAGTCATACTCATTGTCAATTTCATCAGTTCATCACTTACCATACAGAAGAACTTTGTCTTTATCTTATATAATATTGTGGACTGTATCATTTCTTGTCCCAACTATTTGCTTTACTCCAATTACTGGTCAAAACATTCTTCCTGTAGCCTTGAGGCTTGCTCCAAGTGATCTTTAGCAAACTGCAGATGAGCAGCAATGATCTTTTTGGAGATAAGTGGCTTTCTCCTTGCAACCCTGCCATGCACACCATTGTTGTTCAGTGTTGTCCTGATGGTGGACTCATGAGCATTAAGATTAGCCAATCTGAGAGAGGCTTTCAGTTGCTTAGAAGTTACTCTGGGGCCCTTTGTGACCTCGCCAACTAATACACGCCTTGCTCTTGTTGTGATCTTTGTTCGTCGACCACTCATGGAGACTGTAACAACGATCTTGAATTTCCTCCATTTATACACAATCTGTCTGACTGTGGATTGGTTTAGTCCAAACACTTTAGAGATGGCTTTGTAACCTTTTCCAGCCTGATGAGCATCAACACCTCCCGCTGACTTCTGATAGATCCCTTTTCTTTTATTATAAAAGGCTGCCCACTCACACCTGATAGTCATCCCATTGATTGAAAACACTTGATTTAAATTAACTGCTAATTCTAGAGGTTCACATACTTCTGTATCTACTTTTAGGACTTGTGTGAAAATCTGATGATGAATTAGGTCATATTTACGCAGAAATACAGAAAATTGTAAATGGTTCACAAACTTTCAAGCACCGCTGTATGCATTAAATGTTAGTCAGGCACTAAGCTGGATGCTGTTTCATCTACATACTGCAGGCATTACATGAAACAAGTAAATAGTTTAGCTAACTGAAACAATAGACTGCACTCCTGCCACCCCCTTCCCATTGTCAGCAATGTAATTAATACTCTGATTACAATAAATTGCTACAAATGGGTTTTTTGCTTATATTAGATCAAATGTAATGTCTAAAAAATATAATTTGTAATATTACTAGAATATTTGCATAACAAACGATTTGAAGATTGAACATAAAGGAAAATGATGAAAGATAAAGATAATTACTTTTACTTCAAATAATACATATATTCTCAGATAATCATTACTATGGGCTTATTTAATAGTAATTATGGGTTAACCAGTGACATATTCTCACAGATTATTTCCAAATTCAAACTGTTATCTACTTAGTGCTGCAGAGATCATCATAATCATAATCCCTAATCAGTTCCAGGTCACAACTGCCAAAACACATGGCTTAATCATTTTCCTGCATAATGAAAGAATGCCATAATATAAACCTTTGGTAATTTCCTATTTAGTAAAATAGAATTAATCACACCTGCTACTAACTACCTCATTATCTCTAAAGCTGACCTCTCCTTTCAGATTCATCATGGTTTACTGTACAACAGAAAGGAAACAAAATGCTTTATTGTATAGTCAGTATGCTCTGAAATTACTAAAGAATTCTCTCTGATTAGAAGTTCTAGTAATTACCAAAATGTTTGAGAAAAATGATGTGAAATGTATGTTTTGAATAATTTATATGTTGTGGATATCTAGGTCATGTTTTTCTTTAGTTGCAGGTAATCTGGAATACAGTATTTCACATTATGACCTTCATTAATTATTTGTGTGTGTGCGTGTATGCGCGTGCGTGTGGTTTTTTTTTGGGTTTTTTTGCAACACAGCTTTACAAAAGGTTGTCTAGCCAAAATAAAAAAAATCTAACAATAAATGTATGTAAGATAGTATAATAGGAACTGCATTAACTCCTTACACACAACACTACATATGTATGATGATTGGAACTAAGCAATCAATCAAAATTGAAGAGAAAATATAATATTGGTGCATATAATATTCCCTTTACTTATGGGACCAATTACTTTAACCATTTCTATCTTCTATCTTCCTGAAAAACTTCTGAAATTGAACCTTTGAAGGATGCATAACCAAAAAGAACATCTAACAACATGGACGTGAACATAGCCCCTATTTTTATGCAATAGGGTATAATGTAATCAATCTTCATTTCACTCACTGGCTTTAATGAAGCTGTAGAAATGAGTCTGCATGCTTCTTTTGGCTACAAGGCAATTAATCTTTCTGTGAGTCTGTACATTTAAGCATGCTGCCCTAAGGAGAGCTTGGAAAGGACAATGAGAATGGTCGAGATAGTCTTTTTTTTCTTTTAAATGTTCAATCAACATGATGCTCCTGTCGTCCTTTAAGGTGACTACAGAACCTATCAGACTCCTAATCGAGTCCATTAAGTTGAAGGTCTTTGAGGTTTGCTTCCAATTATCTGCAAAAACAGAAGGCATTTACAAAGGACTTACCACAAGTACAACAAAAGAGAGTTCGCTATGAAAGAATGGCTGTTTGAAATGCTGTCAAGGCTGATTACCTGCAACCAAGGTGGATTTCCTGTGAAATCCTATGAAATGTAAATGGTTTAATAGCCTCCCTTCAAGTCTTGCCTTTATATTTAGATACTGCCTATTTCAAATGACCTAAATGCACTTTTTTCCAGTTTTACCCTTTGCGAGGTCAAGATGTCAAGCTTAATGTGGAGATAATGTGTCCCTTTAAAGTTGGGAAATCAAACCCAGTTTATACCAAGAGACTTTGAAAAACCACCCCATATGAACAGCTGTTGGACAGCATACAGTGTAATCAGTAACAAAGTATCAACTTTACTAAACATCTTAAAATTGTTGTTCAGTTGTGCTGTTTTTCTTATCACATGCATGACTGCACATAGCTTAGCTTCAGTAGTCTTTGACTGTTCTCAAGTATAGCTGCCAATTTTGTCAGCAGCTCGTTTCCTCCAGCCATATCTCTTCACTGTGAATAATAGAAGCTTCACAATGATCTGTATTAATTTTTGCCAGCTCTACAGAGAGGCTACTGTTTTAGGTGGAACATGTTTACAAGCACAGATGCTCTATGACTTTTGGTACATGGCAGGTACTCTTGATACAGAACTTGTGATACAAATAGAAACTACTGGCAGCGGAACTAGTTCCTTTGGTACATCACTAGGCACTTTATGAGGTACTCAGTACTGAAACGTAACATACATAACTTATATAAGCAAGCATCATTGGGTCTTTGTATTTGGGTTGGGACATAACCAGGTACCCTTGTCACTGGGACTGTACAGAAACTCGGCAGCAGTTACTCTGCAACTTGGTCTGATCCTGTTCATGCCCTATTGCCATCTTTAGCAGTCTTTGGTGACCATACACTCTATTGAACAGTCAATGTGTGGCACTATCGTCCAGTTTGACATGCTTCATGTAATTTGCTACTCAGTCGCAATAATTGAGATTGCATTTAACTTTCCTAATAAAAAAAAACATTTATTTTACTTTAAATTTACTTTCTTAATGTTCAATGAAATATTGCTGTGAAATAAAATATTTCTTTTTGTAATCGCTTTATATTCATTTAGAAATTTTCCCACATTTCTGTGAGTAGTTTATATGCATAGGTATTTTTGGTACTGATACTGATGATAGGCTGCTACTGTCATTGATACAATCACACTCAATGATACAATCATTATTAGGCATGTTATCAGTTTCTTTTGATGCCGAACCTAAAAGTTTAGGCACAATTTTAAAATGACTATTTTTAATGCAAATGCTACTTCTAGTGTTTTAGTGTAGTGTTCTGGTGGCAGAAGGAAAACTCCAGTTCAGGTATCTAGTACTATAGGTGGAAAAGCTCCTAGCAACCCTTCCCTGAGATGATACCTAAACTGGCCCAGTCCTGTGTATGTGTGACTATTGTCTCCTGACATGTTCAGATTCTGCCTGCAGTGACTGTGTGTAGGATTTGAACTGTCACTGTGAAAACCTATTGCAGTGCAGGGCCCAATTTCTAAAGAAAGTCTTTATAATACATGACTTTTCACACATACTGGGTAGGCCTCCAGTTTGTGTAGTACAGTACATGGAAAAGAGGGAACCAATTTATTCAGTTGTACCCACAGGAACTGTGTTAACCCTGCTGAAAATGTGACATGAAATTTAGCCACATATATTATGCTGCACTGGAATAAATACTTAGAACTCCTATGATATCACCAGCTCCTGGTCAGGTATTATGGTTTAACTTTGGGCTTTGGTAAAGGCTTTTCACAACTCTGTACTTTTTGAATCATAACTCTAATGGGCTGAGGTCTGGCACACTGCAGTACTTCTTACAGTAATTACTACTGCACTGAAGCCAGCGAAGAAGATATAACCTTTTTAATAGCTCACTGTTAAAGCTGCAGTGTGGAGGATTTCTTTGTACTCTTTAATCAAAGATTCTCTGAGCAATTTTAATGGGAGTTTTTGATGTATTCATCATTTGATACTGAGATTCATAATACATGTGTAACAATCATGAATTAGCATGCAGTAAAGTCAGGAGACAGGATTCAGGACAGAGTCACAGATGGAGGTTTATTTAGGAGTTTATTTAATTGACACAATTGTACTGTTTTGGTCAAAAGCCCAAAACAGTACAAGAAATAAAGATAAATGCTGCAAAAATGAAATGCACAATACACAGACAGCACAGTCAATAGGGGAGCAAATTCTTTATTTGTATCATTTAACGAAACAGAGTAATTGCGCATGATAATATGCAAATGTGATGAGTTAAAATGCACGTGCACACACAAACAGAAACACAGACAGACACACAAGTACATACGTGTGGGGGTCAAAGATGCAACTCCTGGGATGTCAGGGCACATAAGAAAATAACTACCCAACATACAAAAAAAATTACAAATTACATTTTGGCATTACATGGCAAACATAGGAGAGGCGCTGTTTGGTGATTTTTACCCTCTAGTGACTTTTTCGGCTTGACGCGGTCCAGAGCTGACTTGTTCATTATCATAGCCGGTATCCGAAGCATTCTTCTCCAGCACCACATTTCGAATGAGTCATACTTTAAGGTTCACAACCAAACATTTTTATGTTCCAAACACATTTAAAGTCAAAATTTCACTTGTCCTCCCATGCTCTGGTTTTCTCCCACAGTCCAAAGACATGCATGTTAGTTTAACCCGTTCCATTGTGATAAGGAAAGAGTTGTCTCCCAAATCAAATTTACCTTTCCTAAAGATGACACCTAATTATTATATTTATTTTTATGATTTATTTTTAATAGTCATTATTTATATCCATCTAAATACTTTTTAATTACATATATTTTATGGTCATCATTTTGATTGTCAGTCCGTTAGTAGGACTGTGTTTGTTCTTTCCAGCACACAGCACTGAGAGATCAGATTACAGCAAGTACCCTCTCCTGCTAGAATTATCTACTGTTAGCTCCATGTGCTGTAATATGAAGTCCAAGAGTAAGGACATTTACATTTTTTTATTGTGAACTTTCATATACTGTATGTTATGCTGACAATCAGATCATGTAACAGCAGCAGTGGGCTTAAACTTTTTTTAAATGGGTGAACATGTCTTCTTTTGGTGTGACTCAAATAAATGCTGTGTCATGAATCAAACCAAACAGTCAGTTTTATATTTATTTATATAGCGCTTTTTGAAGCATTGTCTCGAAGCAGCTTTACAATATTAGATTATGTTCTATGGCAAATCAAAAATTGAGCAAGCCTCAGCAGGAAAGTCATTGGAGGCACAACGTCCCCTGACAATCGAAGATAGAGAGAGTCTTCTGCCCTCTGGTGTGGCCTGGGCACGTGGGACTGGTTTCTGTTGATAAATACCAGTAGTGTATTTAGGGTACCGAATCATAAGCTTGGAGAGAAAAGAGAAAATACAGTTAGTTATTTATTAAGACATCAGCAATCAAAAACCTTGAGTGATCGCACAAAGAAATCAAGAAGACCGAAGGCAAAATTCCAGATCATCTTAAATCTTACTATGAACACGCAGCTTTGCCCTTGCTCTGACACTCCTGGCCAAAGGTCAGGCCAAGCCATGCACCCCAGTTTAAATCTAACCTATATGCTGTCTGAATAATTATGTTTTTAGTCTAAAAGACTCAAACTAAAGTTTTTTCCACAGTTTGGGCCCATGTATGATAAAGTTTTGCCCCTGCTGTGACTCTTTAATTCTAGGAACTAAAATTAGTTGAATAATGGAGCCTAAAGGTAGCATGTACATGAAGAATAATACTGGGCCAAGGCCAGATCTCTGAGGGACACCGTACTTCACTTTTGAGAGTTTAGATCTTAGATTATTTACATAAACAAGCTGATACTGGTTGGTCAGATAGGATTTAAACCAAGAAAGTGTCAGTCCCTTAATACCTACAGTGTTTCTTATAGTTATATAGTACAGTTGCTGCACTTAAATTTAGTTGAACAAGAAAAGAAACACATCCATTAGACACTTATATTATTATATCATTAAGTACCCTAATTAATCCTGTTTCAGTACTATGATAAGGCCTGAATCCTGACTGAAATGTGTAATAAATACTGTTACTTTGAAGGTAACTACAGAGCTGCTGATATACAGCTTTTTCCAAAATTTTGGAGGGAAAAGGTAGATTTGAAGTTGGTGTGTAATTAGACAGCACACAAGGGTTACGATTGCTTCTTTTCTTAATCAGTGCTTTAATTACAGCACGTTTAAGTTATTTTGGCACATAACCGAAGGTGAATACATTTAAAACAATAAGCAGTGGTTCTATAATACTAGTTATTCATTATTTGAGTAAATATGTAGGGATTGGATCTAATAAACATGTTGCTGACATAGATGAGCTGATCAGTGAGGACAATTCAATATTAGTAACTGGGGTAAAGATTATAGTCCTGATTTACAGCTAATTAAACAGAAATCTACACTAGTGCCACATATGGAAGGTTGCTGAATCAATGGGTGATGTGATGAGCATCACGTTTTTAACTTATCGTTAAAGAGAGTCATGAAATCATTCTGAACTACCTGTTTTGAGTGGAACCTGTCCTGTTAAGCCACTGTATGGTCTTGGCCACCATACTTCAGCTCACTTTCAGGGTGTTGGTAATCTTCTTATAGCCTAGGCCACCTTTATGTAGAGCAACAATTTTTTTTTCAGATCCTCAGAGAGTTCTTTGCACTGAGGTGCAATGTTGAACTTCCAGTGACCAGTAAGATAACGAGAGAACACCAAATTAATCACACCTGTTTCCAATTCACACCTTGTAACACATGTCACATGATACTGGAGTTGGCTATTAAATCAAATTAATACTGATTGAATGGCATAAACATTGCTTACATGTATTTTGATTTTTGGGACTGAAACCTGCACATTAGGACAAAGGTTTTCTATTTTGAAATGGCCTACTTATGATAAACATATTAATTCACACTGCAGAGGCAGAAAGAATTTAACTCGAGTTCAGAAGTTTTTTTTTCACAAGTTTCTTATAATAAGTATACAGTATATTATATCCAGTTTTTTAAATTGTATTTCTGCACTAGTCTGGCTGCCCAGTGACCTGAGAAAAGCTCAACTGGTAATTCATTTTTTTTTTAAACTGTGAAATGAATGTAAATTAGCACCAGTGCCAGTCAAGGTTATATATGTCATAGGCTGTATCCCCTAGTTGCGTAGTTTTACTCTTGCTGCCTCACTATTTCCAGCTGTGTCATCTAAGAAGATGGCCTGGCTGTACCACTTAAATTTGATAAAACTAGCAGATGCCAGAAATAATCTTGGTCCCATAACATTACTTTCTTTCTTTCTTACTTTCTTAATGATTGCAATCTGTGCAATGCAGATGTTTTGAGTGTACCACCATGTATGAGACTTACACAGACTCAGCCATTAAGCTCAGCTGCCTGTTTGACTGTTATAAAAGTCCAGGTAATGTGGAAACATCCATGAGGTGTTAGCACTTAAGGCAGCACCCCAACACCACAGTGATCTGGGTTTGAGGTCAGTGATGTACATACAATTGGCTGCATATGAGGTAGAAAATGGTGATTAATATATTTATGCTGTGTTTTGCGATTTAAGCAAAATTCTGTGGACACTCAACAATTACATCAGTATAAGTAGAATACAACAGCCTTCACACTTCTGAAAATTAATTCCACTACATTTTGAAACCACTTTCCATGAGGTTTACTGTAAGTTTGGACACTGATGCTGTATGATAAGTTCCAGCTCACTGTTGGCATTCAAGTAAATATCAAAAATCTGAGCCTCAGTTCAAGTTTTGGCTCTGCTTATTCTGGGGGGTCCAAAGTCTGTCTAATTCACTGGATGAAATTGCTCCCTGGGATGCCAATCCATGAAATTGCACTGCCCGATTTTCACTTTACTCCACTGCAAGCCCAGTCTGAGGTTGAAATATGGTCATCTCAAAGGTGAAAGTGTTGCTCAGGTCTTTAATACAACTATGAATGTGTTTCTCCGCATGCTTTATATTATTATTATTATGAAAACGTTAACAATGACTGTGCTCGAAATTGCACTGGTTACTGTAAAATAAAAGTTCTTTAAAATGTATTATCCTTAACGTAAATACTCACTCACTTTCCGTACCCGCTTATTCCAATTTAGGGTCACAAATTTGGATCACCCAACCCAGCGCATCAGTACACTGCAGGGCAATGGCACGCACACACACACACACTGCCAACTGCCCTAACATGTCTATGGAATGTGGGAGGAATCCACCCCCCCCCCACCCTTCAAAAGTTTAAACCTGTGTCTCTACAGTCGGGAGATGGAGATGTATATAATGGATGCTTACATGGTGTGCTCTATAGATCACTATAAAAAATTCTTCAGACTATAGAAAGGTCAATCTGACATCCCACTGAATTATATTCCTTTGAAGTTTCTTAATATTGCAAACAAACTTTCTATATTCTTTGGTTGTATTCTACTGAAGAAACTGAGAAATGATTAAGTATCGTCATTACACAATTGCTAAATCAAAATCTAATGGTAGCCTAAGACCTTTGCACAGCACTGTATGTTTCTAAGATAATTATTGGGCAAGTGGTTCAGGGTAACATTGTTACAGAATGGACATCAATATTTATGTGTGGAGAACACATACAGTAATTGCACTAAAATTATTTAAAGGTCATTGTGTGTCTGTAGTAAAGTTGTCTAAGAGGAAGTTAATATATTCAGATACGGTGGAAAGGAAATTACAGAAGGAAGCAATGTGAAGTTAGTGGAGAACGTCCTTAGAAAACAGCCTGGAACATATTTAAACATTGTGCCATTTTTTCATAGGAATCCTTCATTCAGCAGCTTGATGACAGGGCTTTGATCATTACCCATTCTCCTTTTTTGTCTTAGTGTACTGGTCAGCAAGATCAAGAAGTGCAGCAGTAGGATTTCTTTGAATAAAGCACTGCAGGCTCAACTGTCATCTACTTCCTTTTGTGTGCAGTGTAATGTCTGTAATTTAGCAATGCAAAGCGATTTATTTACAGCCTGTTTTGGTGTTTGATTGATTGGGGTTTTTAGGCATTGTCTTTACTAATGCAAATATATCATGAGTTATTGTCTATTTTGGAGTCTGCATGTCCTCCCCATGTCTGTGTAAGTACTCCGGTTTCCTCCCAAAGTCCAAAGACACATGTGTTAGGTTAATTGATTACTCTAAATTGCCATTGACTTTAACTATTCCTGATGTTACTTTGTGTATAGGCCCTGTGTGTTGCTGAAATGGTCACTGATAGTGATGTTGAATAAAACACAAAAACAAACATTTTCTATTTTGCCTTCCATATGCACTGAAGCAGTGTTTCTTTTGTCATAATGTTTCAATACAAAA
The DNA here is from genome assembly GCA_034779995.1 of Parotocinclus haroldoi. Taxonomy (NCBI): domain Eukaryota; kingdom Metazoa; phylum Chordata; class Actinopteri; order Siluriformes; family Loricariidae; genus Parotocinclus; species Parotocinclus haroldoi. The sequence continues at coordinate 13,547 of JAUZST010000112.1, read as the reverse complement.
GTCTTAATCATATATAAACTACTTTTTGGGGAAAAAAGTTGAATAATGTGAAAAGACTATGAACTGCTAAAGCTTACAAAGATTTAAATATAAAAAATAAAAATAAATAAAAAAATATCTATGGTAAAGTGTTACAGAGAGAAAAATCTTACTAAAAGTTTTACTTTTTTGGGTCAAGTCGGCAACAATATTTGAGGGGTTTTGGCAAAAGCAGTGGCTTCTTGCCAGGGCAGGCACTGGCCAGTTCAAGAAAAATCAATACCCTTTCAAAAGTGAGACCTGTTAAAGTTTTTTTCCACAAAAATCTCAGTTTAGAAAAAACACCACCTAAGCTACAGCTTAACACATGCCCTTCCCAAAAATTATTGATATTTTGACTAAAGGCTTGCATTTAAACAATGTTTTTGAGAAGTATCTATTTAGAAAAAAAGGCCAAGATTGATGAAATGCACAGAAAGCTTACCCAGCTCACCTTTAGTTTTAAAAATGTCTTCTCCCATTGGGGAAGTGCTAACAGTCGCCCCTCAATTTGCCTTTTGACGTCATCTGTCTAAATATGGTAATGTATATGCTGAGTGAAGCAATTTCGTCAAAACAGATAAGATATTGATATTATGCAAATCTCAGAAGTTTAAAAAAATCATAACTTGGTCAATTTCTATCCGATTTCAATCCGATCCGATGACTTGCAGTTGAACTATGAAATGAAAGTTAACATTAGTAACATAGTAGTCCACAGCCATGGAGAATGGGTCATCATTTTTCTGTATACAGTTTGTGTGACAATTAACTGTTCTTTTTATTCTCCCAATGAGAGACAGAAAACTCACAGAACAATAAAAAAATAGCCAAATTAGAAAATTCAAGTATTTGGTTTTCTAACAATCCTGAAAATTCATTGTAATTCAACGTCAGAGCATATTATGATTTTAGACACATGTTCTATTTGATAACTTATCTCTGAGGAAATAACTGCATTCGGGCCAGAGATTTGTTGTTTATATTTATTTAGAGGTTCTGACAAGCAAGCAAATCACCAGCCCTTAAAAAAAAGCCAGTGAGTGATGACTGATGACTAAGCAATGCTGGCATTGCTGGGTTTATGTAATTTTGAATGTGTGAAGTGTGAAGAAGATCAATAAGAATATATGCATGCATGTAATTTGTTCTTGTGCTCTGTGGATTTTTATCTAAGTCAGCTGAATTATAGCACACTCACCTGTAATTTATGTTGAAGGATGGTGCAAAATGAATTTGTTTGTTTTAGCCTCAGCACAGATCTGTAGTACAGTGTGAATGCATCTACACTGTACTACAGATCAGCATCAACCAAAATATCAAAGTTGCTTTTTTTTTCAACAAAATATTCTGGAGAGAGCAAAATGTCTCCACATGGTAAAATTTTCCTTTTTTTAGATTTTCTGTTTAGTCTTGGGAGACAATTTGGTCTACACTGTCTCACACACAGACACACACAGAGTAGTGCCATTTTAGTGCCAGACACATTCACGCAAACTAAGAGACTAAAGCAGACAGCCACTGACAGCCTATGTTGCTATGGCAATGAGTAAGTGATGTCACTCCACTTGTTTCAAGGGCCGTGTCAGCTTTATTTATTTAATTGTCTTGTCACATCTTTTCATCGTTGGTTTGACTCCAAAAAGCTTACCCCTTCTTGGCAGTGAAGCTGGAAACTGAGTGGCGTTTCATGCTTTTGAGCAATTCGTATTTATTAAACTGCTTACAGATGGAAGGACTTTACATTTCAGAACTGTAGTCAGGCTGACACTGTCCAGGAAAGATACAGAGAATAAGTGTTGTTTGTAAGAGATGCTTGTCACTGAGCCATTCTTTGTTACCTCGTCACATTTAAAGAATTAGAGCCCAGCTATTGCCAGAGAGTAATGACAAAACTTTGTCTCATCCTGCTTTAGTAATTAAGCTTTGAGAGCATAAGTGAAATATGGTACCAAATGGTTTATACTGACCAGAAGAAGTATCCTGAGTACATCTCAGCAGCTTCCTTTCAGACAGCGTCTATGCAGTCATGATTGCTGCTTTAGGGTTGCAATAATAGCTGTTATGGAGCAGGATTTCATTACTGCAAGTCAAAGAGAATAGCCGCTAACCTAAACAGGCTTAATTGCTACCAGTTGTCTGTGCATTTAGAGTCTTTTGGTAGGAAAGGTGGTTGGTGCTTAATGGCCTAGCACTGTGCTTAGGTTAGATCATTCTCCATTAGTGTAACAGCAGTTCATTACGGCTTGTTTTCATGACATTGCTAATAAGGCTAGATCATGTCTTTCGTTAAGGACCCCTGTGCAACAGTGTTTAATTTTAGTATGGAAAAGAAGGAAGGAAGGAAGGAAGAATTGGAGTCACTGAAAACCTGAAGCTAAAAAAGTTACTTGTCAATGTCTCAACATTATTTTTAATATATTTTATATGTCTTTTATTTGTATGACCAGTTTTGCAGGATCATGGAAAAGCTCAGTGTATAGAGTGCATGAGCTATGGGCGAGAGAGAAAAAATATCTGAACAATGGAAAACTACTAATGTCAATGCTTTACTGCGTTGCATAGTTCTTTTGTTACATACTGAAACTAACCGATTTATATATAGTGGGGAAAAATTGACATTTTTGCTTTGCTTATCATCGAAAGGTTGATGTTGTTGGAGATTTCACTTCTGTCACTTCTGTGTTAAATTAATTTTGGGATTAACTCTGGATGTATTAGACATCCATTTCATCATCAGAGTGACATTTCTACTTATTTGCTACAAAATCAACAGCTGCACTTCCTTTGCTACATTTGTGTTACATGCCATACCATGCCACTGTACATACACACACTGGTATTTTACCCTTTTCAACCCACTATATGGTGTACACTATAGGATGCAGTTACAGTCTGTACCTCTAATGTTGAAATGCACAGTTTCTTTGTGCCCTCTTCCCTCCTTCACCAGAAAGGTTTAGTCATAGGACACCACTAAAGTTAGGTTGAGAGCATAGCTGCCACAGGATAGCAACAGGGGGCTATCCTGTAAGCTGTTTTATCATGATTTGGGAGACAGTATCCCAGAATGCTCTTGGGCTAATCAGCAAAGATTGCTCAAAGAGCAATCATTTAGAAAAAGAATGCTCATTTTGAAAAAGAGAAGAAAGAAATATTAGAAAGAAAAAAGTGAAAATATTGCTGAAGAAAGTTCAAAGAAGCAAAACGAGAAATTTGTTTAGGATTGATGAAACAAGAATTGCTTGAGAATAAATTGCTGAGAGAAAGATGAAGACGATTCCACAAGAACTGCTGGACAATCTGATCCTGTCCATGCTCCATCGCTGTCAGTGTGTTCTGGCAGTCTTGGGTGACCATACACTCTACTGAACAGTAGATGTTTGGTACTCTCATCCAGTTTGACATGTTTCTGTTCACTCCTATGAATATATCACTTGCTACTCAATCATGATAATTGAGTTTGCATCTCATTTGCGGAATCGAACAACTTTGACTTTTCATTTGCTTCTCTGATTACCTTGTTTAATGAAACAAAATCAAATTGTTTATTTTTTAATTATTAAATAATATTTATTTTGAAATATCCCCTAATTTTTGTCAGCAGTGTATTTTAAGAATAAACTTCTATGTCTAAATAGAATAAAACTTTGTTCTTGATATACGAGTAGTGTTTTCTAGAACAAAGTGCCGAACTCTGGAAATGAGGGATGTAAAGGATTTTATTTTAAAAATATTAAAACACAATAAAGGTTATAATACAGTTTTCAATTCTTTCTCCTAGGTTTTACGCACAAAGTACCACATGTCGTAGAACATTAGGATCAGATTGTTATGAGTATAAGAAAATGTTAATGGTTGCGCAAGAAACAGAGTAACGGAGTAAATAAACATGAAAACAGCAAGGAAATCCAAAATCGAGTTCAAGGTTGGGATCAAACTGTGGATCTCTAGAGTTGTGAGGCAACTGCACAACCCACTTGATCCACCATGCCATCATTTGTCCCTGCACACTTGTTGAGGTCTTCTTTGTTTTGATTCTGAATGCACATTACTGTATCAGTGTGTATATTCATGTTTGCAGCACACAACACATCTCCATGTGATATTGTGCACCCGTTGACCATCCTAAGCGACCTGGAGTGTTGGTTTTCTAGAGCCCCATATCAGTCCCTCCTCTGTTTTTCTCTTTCTTAGTTCCCCCCAATCTGACCGTTCCACGGGGAAAGTCCCCACTGGTGGTGCGGGAGGGAGAGACGGTGGAGTTGGAGTGCCTTGTTTCAGGAAAGCCCAAGCCCATTATCCTATGGACACGGGCTGATAAAGAAGTGCCGATGCCAGATGGGAGCATGCAGATGGAGAGTTATGATGGGGTGCTGCGGATCGTAAATGTGTCTCGTGAGATGAGCGGGTCATACCGCTGTCAGACCAGCCAATATAATGGATTCAACGTCAAACCTCGGGAAGCTGTGGTAGAGCTCATTGTGCAGTGTAAGTGTTCATCATTAAACATATCTAGATTATAATTACATTTAATGTATTCTGCTAAATGTACTGGTGTCTGTATAATCCGGTTTATAAGAACTGCCCTGTTCTATGCACTAGCACTAGCTATATATATATATATATACACATACATACATACATACACATACATACATACATACACATACACATACATA
>JAUZST010000110.1:0-27380 GCA_034779995.1 Parotocinclus haroldoi | reverse complement strand
ACTCCTTTTTACCTGCATACTAACGAGCAGATTTAATCTGATGTAGGTGTTAGTGTTTGTAATGAAAATTTGCAGGGCGATTCCATAATTTTTTCCTCAGAATTGAGTGATTCCATAAATTATTCCCTGTGCTTGTTCTAAAAAGCTAACTGTTACTGGCTACCATAATTATTTTTCTTAATTTCTTGATTTTTTTCTACAAAATTAAACAACTGAAGGAACATCCTCAGAGATTGGTGATTCCATAATTTTTTGCCAGGGGTTGTATTTGGAGTGACGAGACCAAAATTGAACTTTTTGGCCACAACGATAAACGTTACATTTGGAGAGGAGTCAACAAGCCAACAAGATGTTTTGGAGATGTCAGCTTTATAAGCACAGGGAACTTAGTCAAAATGGATGTCAATATGAATGCAGCATTTTATCAGGAAATACTGGAGGAAAATTTGCACTCATTGAGCCACTTTGGGGAGATCTCAAATGTGTAGTTCATGCAAGACAGCCCAAGAATTAGAAGAAACTGGAGGCATTTTTCCAAGAAGAATGGGCAGCTTTACCATCTGAAAAAATTAAGTGCCTCATACACAGCTACCACAAAAGTCATGTCATTGATGTTACATAGTATTAAGAACTAAACTTTTGATCAGGGTGATTTGGATAGTTTGTTTTCATTGTGATTTTAAAAGGGAAAACACAATTGTATGAATGGCTAATGGCTTCATCCAACCACTAACCATGAATAACAGAACAGTTTTTATAATTCATATTCTCTTCAAAACGGCCAAAAAATTACAAATTTTGCCAGGGTATGTAAACTTATGAGCACAACTGTATATGTAATTGCATACAATACAAAGAAAATATATTTAATGCTCAAATAAGATAAACCTTATTCTTTTCTGCAAATATTCACTCATTTTCAATTTGATGACAGGGGACAGGGGCATGTTTACCACTGTGTTCCTTCACATCACCTTTCCTTTTAACAACACTCAATAACCAGCAATTGTTTCTCAGTAACAGTAATTGTTGAAGCTTTGTAGGTGGAATTATTTCAAATTTTTGCTTGATGTACAACTTCAGTTGATCAAAAGTCCTTGGTTTGAGTTGTCGCATTTTACACTATATAATGCAGGCAGGCCAGTCTAGTACCCACACTCTTTTACTTCGAAGCCATGCTATTGTAACATGTTCAGAATGTGGCTTGGCATTGTCTTGCTGAAATAAGCAGGGACATCCCTGAAAAAGATGTTGCTTGGATGACAGCATATGTTGCTTCAAAATCTGTATGTACCTTTCAGCATTAAAGGTGCCTTCACAGATGTACAAGTTACCCATGCCATGCGCACTAACACACCCCCATACCATCCGAGATGCTGGCTTTTCCAAACACTCCTTTTCCTCTTTGGCCTGGAGTACGTGACATCGATGATTTACAAAAACAATTTGAGAGAAGGGAAGCTGGAGGCATTTCTGGATGTTGTTCATACAGTGGGTACAGAAAGTATTCAGACCCATTTCAATTTATCACTCTTTGTTTTGTTGCAGCCATTTGCTAAAATAAAAAAGTTCATTTTATTTCTCATTAATGAAGACTCAGAATCTCATCTTGACAGAAAAAAACAGAGGTAGAATTTTTTTGCAAATGTATTAAAAAAGGAAAACTAAAATATCACATGGTCATAAGTATAAAGACCCTTTGCTCAGTATTTAGTAGAAGCTCCCTTTTGAGCTAGTACAGCCACAAGAAGTTTTTCATACTTTGATTTGGGGATTCTCTGCCATTCTTCCTTGCAAATGTTCTCCAGTTCCGATAGTTTGGATAGTGAACATTGGTAGACAGCTATTTTTATGTCTCTCCAGAGATGCTCAATTTTAGCTGTGTGCTTAGGGTCACTGTCTTGTTGGAAGGTGAACTTTCAGCCCAGTCTGAGGTCCTGAGCACTCTGGAACAGGTTTTCTTCCAGGACATGTCTGTACTTGGCCGCATTCATCTTTCCTTCAATTTCAATCATTCGTCCTGAAAAACTGAAAAACACCCCTATAGCATGATGCAGCCACCATCATGTTTCACTGTTGGGATTGCGTAGGGCAGGTGATGAGCAGTACCTGGTTTTTTTCACACATAACGCTTAGAATTTACACCAAAAAGAATCTTATTTCTCATAGTCTGGGAGTTCTGGCAAACTCTATGCTGGAATTCATATGTCTTGCACTGAGGAGAGGCTTCTGTCCGGCCACTCTGCCATAAAGCCCGGACTGGTGGAGGGCTGCAGTGATAGGTGATCTCCCTACTGCTTCTCCGAAGCTCAGCCACAGTGATCTTTGGGTTCTTCTTTACCTCTCCCACCAAGACTCTCCCACAATTGCTCAGTTTTTCTGGATGGCCAGATCTAGGAAGAGTTCTGGTCATCCCAGACTTCCATTTAAGGATTATGGAGGCCACTGTGCTCTTATGAACCTTGAGTGCTGCAAAAACAAAATTCGGTCTCTGAGCTCCTTGGGCAGTTCCTTCGACATGATAATTCTCATTTGCATTTACATGCACTGTGAGCTCTTATATAGACAGGATCAAGTCCAATCAGTTCAATTAAACACAGCTAGACTCCATGTCTATCCAATGGACAGCTTGTGAGTTAAATAAGAGTGCCACAACAAAGGTTCTGAATACTTATGACCATGTGATATTCCACTTTTCCTTTTTTAATACACTAAAAAAATTCTACATGTCTGTTTTTTCTGTCAAGATGGGATGCTGTGTGTACGTTTATGGGAAATATAATGAACTTTTTTGATTTTAGCAAATGGCTGCAATGAAACAGAGTCAAAAATTTTAATGGGTCTGAATACTTCCCGTACCCACTGTATATGGCTTTTGCTTTGCATGGTAGAGTTTTAACTTGCACTTGTAAATGGAGCGATGAACTGTATTCACTGACAATTTTTTTCTGAAGTGTTCCTGCGCAAATGTGGTAATATCCTGTCGGTATTTAATGCAGTGCCGCCTGGGGGATTTAAGGTCACGGGAATTCAATGTTAGTTTTCGGCCTTGCTGCTTACTTGCAGAGACTCTCCAGATTATCTGAATCTTTTAATGATGTAATAAACTGTAGACTCCTTGCAACTGCATGATGAGAAATGCTGTTCTTATAGTGTTGGACTTTTTGCTCACACAGTTGTTCACAAACTGGTAAACCTCGCCCCATCCTTGCTTGTGAATGATGAAACTTTTCGGGAATGTTCCATTTATTGTTCCAAACAGCCTCCAACATTATTGACATGGACTTGGTTTGACGTCTTAGGCTGCCATTTGTGACCCCTATACCTGTCTGTGGGGTCAATGGTCGGCAGCTTCGGGATGGGCCCATCACCCATCAAACCGTTCCCCCAACGTTGTTTTGGGCCACCCCTGGTTACAGGCCCACAACCCATCCATCGACTGGTCCACGGAGTCCCATCTGATCAGAGCCGAGACGTCTTCCTTTAGTCCCGGGAGTGATCCCCCAGAGGACCTAATCTCGTGTCCCGCCTCAATACCGTGATCTGGTCGAGGTCTTTAGCCACTCTAAGGCTCAGATCCTGCCCCCAGATCAGATCCTAGCCCCTCTGTCCTGGGGTATCACCAGGGTCGTCACACGGGTCCAAGTGGCCAAGCCAGACCTGGGAGGCGGGCCACTAGGCAAGCTTTACATGCCATCGTCAGTGCGTTTTCAGATGCTGCAGTGGAGACATACCTCCCTACTCACCCAGGGGTGACCAAAACCAAAGCCAGAGTTTGTCAAGCAGCGCTTTTTGGTGGCTTTTTGGTGGTTTTTGATGAACGATTGTCGGGCATTTGTCCAGTCCTGCCACATATGCACCGCCAATAAGAATGACCGGGAGCGTCCCCAGGGACTCCTGCAGCCACTCCCTATCCCGTCGTGACCCTGTTTTCATCTGACAATGGATTTCGTCACCGTTCTGCCCCGGTCCAAATTATTCACCACCATGCTGGGGGTGGTTGATCGCTTCTCCAAGGCCACTCGGTTCGTTCCTATGACCAAGCTGCCATTAGCCTTGGAGACAGCCCAAGCCATCCTCCTGCAGGTGGTCCATTTCCATGGGGTCCCCACAGATATAGTTTCCGATCGTGGGCCCCAGTTTATCAGCCATGTCTGGCAGGCCTTTTGTTGTGTCAATTCTAAGATGCTAAAGTGCCTGACTGCCAGGAGCTCCACCACCTGAGCGGATAAACTCCTGTGGACCAAGTTTGCCCATAACACCCCCCAGCACTCGGCTCACGGGGCACACGAGGCCCACTTTGGCTACCTACCCCCCAACCCACCAGTTCCCCAAATAGGGGCTGAGATCAAGGTACCCTCGGTGCCCCAACATGTGTGCTGCTGCCGCACGGCTTGGTAATGGGCCACATAGCTCCTCCAGGCTGCCCAAATTGCCGGCCGTCACCTTCCACCCAGGCCACTGGGTTCTCCTTTCGACGAAGGACTTACCCATCAGGGGCACCCTGCATAAGCTGGCACGCAGATTTGTGGGCCCATTTAAAGTAGTTTGACAGATAAACCCTGTAACCTATAGGTTGTACCTTCCAGCAAGCATGAAGGTCACTTTCCCACTTTCCATGTCTCACGGTTATGCCCCTTCATCTGTGGTAATCCCATTTCACCCCTGGGTCCACGAGTCATCCAGGGTGCCCAGGCCTACACAGTCGCCTGCTTGACCTCAGACAAGTACGCAGTACTTGGTGTACTGGGAGGGTTATGGCCCAGAGTGTTTGTGGGTCTCTGCCTGCCATATCCTGAACCCCTCTTTGATACAGGACTTCAATGAGAACTGGTTAGCTGTTTTTTGTTCCTTCAGGGGCGGTCACTGGGGGTTTGGGGGGGGGGACTGTTAGGAATCCTACCTCGTCTGTCCTCATCTGTACTCGCCAGTACAGAGAGATTCCTAAGAGCTGCTTTTATCATCCTGCTGGCAAAGAAGTGATACCGAACACCTGGGGTCTCCACTATATGAGTATGAACCCTGGCGCTGTTTGCTACCACGTTGTCTTAGTTCGATCAATCGATTCGGGGTAAGTTCGCTTCGCTCCAGTTGGGATGTGCTCTGACGCGGCTTGCTCTCATGCTTACTGCACGCTCGAGGTCTCGCTCGCCCTCTCATGTCTCAGCATGCATTGCCATTTCGCGCATTCACCAACTGTGGGTGTTTCCCCATTGAGACGCCGTCCAGCTGTGTTATTTCCCCCTTTTATTTCTGTACTTTGGAGAGCCTTTTGCTCCCCCTTTTTGGTTATCCCTGTCATTATAAATACTATAAATTCATCCCCCATCCCTGCATCTTTACTGTCCTCACTCCCGACACCAGTTTTTAACATGTTGCAATCATTAAATAAAAAATTAGTGAATATTTGCAAAACAACAACAAAGTTTGTCTGTTTGAACATTGAATATATTGTCTTTGTACTGTATTTAATTAAATATGAGTTAAAAAGGATTTGCAAATCATTGTATTCAATTTATGTTTTAAACAACGTCCCAACTTCATTGGAATTCGGGTTGTAAAACTGTTATTATTGCAAACATTATGTACCAAGATATTTAATGTTTTGTCTTATCAGTTTCATTTTATTTATTAATAAACATACTGCATTTCAGGTATGCAACACATTATAAAAAAGGTGTAAGATTGCAATTTCTGCATTCATGCTGTCATTACAGAACTGAAACCTTGGCCTTTAAACTTGTTCTTATAGTCTAGATGGTCCTTTTCATCTTTGATTGCTCTGGACCAAGGACCATCCTGACTTTAAGTTGACAAGACAAAGCATTTAATATCTCAGGTTTATACTGTGTGAAATAAAATTACAGACAAAAGTCAATAAAAGGAACACTGCATTTCAAGTCAAGATGGAAAAAGCCCACCAACCTGTGACATTGGTGTCCCTGACCTGTTAATCCAGTTGACAGGCAGACAGAAGTGATGCCTCATTAACTCACACATACATGATGATACACACAGCAGCTCATTAGGACCACCATAATGCCAATAACAAGCTGTGTTATAGTCTCACAGAGGAGCTGCGGTTCCCTACTAAAGTTCATATTTGCATGACAGTATAGTGGAGTAGAAATATGATACTGGATTTCAGTTTCAGTTACATGTCTTGTTTTGTGTTTGGCTACTCTGCTAAACATAGGAGAGTTTGCATGGAATTCTATTTGTCATACAAGAATAATTCACAGGAAAAAGTGCTACAATGTATCCAATGTGAAATAGTGGCTCTTGTACTCACTGCCTTATAGCTCAATTAACATTTGCCACAGTACACCATAGTTGGCAACTGCCACCCTGGGATTTCCACTGATAAGAGTAGGTTTCATAGGTTTCATCCCTGGAGGGACGCACAGACCTCTACAGGTTAGACAACAACACCCTGGATGCTATTTGGTATTGGGATGAAATTGTTGGACCCATTGTCAGGATGACGGAATTGATACCATTGACCAGATACTGCCCCTGTTTGACCTAAAGTAAATCCAGTAAAACACCTCTGGGACTTTACGTGTCCATCAATCCAACTCCGTCAGGTTGCACTTCAGACTTCAGCTGAGTGATGCTCTGGTCCAGGTCTGGGAGGAAATTCCCCAGGACAATTACCATTTTGAATTGCTGCAATTAAATTCCGGCTAAATGGACTAGCCTGCTGCTTCATTTATTGGGTGTGTCTTTAAACTCTACCATCAATAGGGTGATCATCGTCTTTTCCATCAAATGATGTGGCATCCTTTTGTTTCTAACACATTACTCAGTTGTTATAAGTAAATATATTCTACATGTTTTTCCGACTTGGGATCAGATGTATTTTTAAAGTGTTACTTTATTCTTAACAGATGTATTTACAAGGTGTTAAATTGTTTTCTTTTATTTTTTCCACATTTTAAATCTCATGTTCACCTAGTCAGGGATTCAGAGGGTCCAGCACCTATCCCAGAAAACACAGGGTACAGTTGAAATGCCAGTCCATGGTCGAGTTGGCTAGGAGTTACTGTTACAGAACTAACCATGAAACCCAACCAGTGTAACCTCCCTTAGTGCAATAACTCTTGTGTACAATAATTTCCAGGTACAATCTGTAAATTTTTAGATATTTTATATAAGCTTTTTCTGTATATTTGTAGACATAGGATAAAGTGCTAAGATAAGTGAATGCAGTGCTATCCCTTTGCTCCTGTAAACTGTAAATTTCTTATCTTATCTTATCTTTGTATGTTTCACATACTAAAAATCAGTAAATAATAGCTGTAAGTGCTCTTGTTTTTATGCATGTGTGTTACATGAAAAGACTTTGGTGATTTTTCTATTTCCCCGAATTTTCCTGTTCCCAGACCTGATAAAATTTTAGTAATACAGGCAAAACATAGTGAAATTACAGGATCATAATACCTCTTGTTTCACTATATCTAAAAATATTGTTAACTGATAATAAAGCAAGTAAGTTGTGGTTGCTGTTTTATATAAAAGTTCCCTACTTTGTTTTTGTGTTTTTTTACACGCCTTTTTTCTTGCCTTGTATAGCAAGTCTGACTGTAAGACCATGGCTTATGGAAATGCCTCCATAAAATCAACAAGCACTTGCATTATATAATTACAAATTTAGAACATAGTTCCTTTTAATTTTCCTTGTTTTATATTAGTGTCACAAGCGAGCACACCACGTGTTCTATTGAACCAGTCTTCTCCCTTTTTTATGCTTTTATGTTTTGCTGTTATACTCTAGCCTAATGTGATTGTGCATTAGATAACAGCATTATTGGCAGATGGCTCATTACTAAACAATGTTGGCACCATGGTTGCATGTTGAAGCCTTGAATCTTGGTTAACACATTTCAGAATGTTTAAAGAGATGAGCTTTAGTGATGCAGCACCATTTCCAGTCTTTCCCACCAAGATTGTTGCCATGGAAACAAAAATTTGAAGGTGAAAGGTTGCTGAATAAAATGACTGCACGAAAGCCTGAAACCTTTAAACAAATGGGGAAGTGGCATGACCACACTGCTAAGCAAGATATGTTACCTATTGCTTATTATATATTACGGTATTAAACCACAGCTGTAACTACTTGCAGCTGTAGCTAATCTGGATTTTAGACGTTGAACATCTATAGCACATTGTGTTTTAGTGTGTTTCTTTTCAGCTTGATAAGAGTATGATGGAACAGTGTGACACAAACATTTACTTAGTGATTTAAAATATAGCGTTACATTTTCATTGCTATTTTAATTTAGAACATTATGGCAATTGATTTGTATCTCACTCAGAGTAACATCTAATTTATAGTTAACTTTCAACCATTGTCAACAGGTTGTACATCTGAGCAAACTGATTATAAGACTATTAGTTCATGGCCAGGCTGAGGTGTCAGTCGACCTTTCAAAAATCTGATCTTTGAGGATAGTTGAAATGCAAATAAATAAAAATGAATAAATGGGATTATACTCTCTACCACATTACTCTAATTGAATTGTTATTTGATGGTCCAGTCCATTATAAAAATGGACCTAAAAACATAGGTGTTTAGCTTATAGAAATCTAAGCAAATTCCCTAGTATACTTTATATAATATATAGTTTAGCTATAGTACCTAATACCATGTAAATGGAATGTAAATTTATTTATAAGTTTATTATTTTGGACTGTTTGGAGTATACTGACAAGTTAAAAAAGTTGCAATGCAAACAATGCTCATTCATTTATGACCACTAACATGGAAAAATAAGTCTTTATCATTGTTTATTATTAAAGTTAATATGATCATGATCTGCTTACAGCTACAAGGATATTCACAGTAGCCTTGTAATTGAATGTATAGCATATTGTACTAGGTTGACAGTTTTTATGTACCAATTTAGTTATTACTAAACTGTAATCTTTGTGTATATTTTTTCAGAAAAAAATATATAGCCTGAAAGTATTTCGGATCAGATTTCGATTCCAAAATCTAAACTTTTGCTTATCATGTAGTTTTATTGTACAGTGACTCTTATGGCAAAATATCAAAGTTTGTTTTAAACAATTGCCATTGGTTTGTTATGAAATATTGATGCAATTCTTAAAAAGTTAAAATCTTCCCACCAAACTCCTTGCCTGCAAAGCATTGCCAAATCACATTATGGCCTTATTGATATCAGCCATTTCCCACAATGCCTGCCATCTCTACACCACCATGCAGATGAAAAAAAAGAGAGCAAGAGAGAATAGACAGAATGGTGAAGCAATAAAGCCCACTTATGAAGATGTATGCTTATGATTTCAATAATTTTATATTCCCGCCATTTTAGGAGCTAATGATAAAAGGGTGCTCTCCGTAAGTGCGGCTAAACTAATTTAGGGACTCAAAAATGTATTGGAAGTGCAGGGCAGCAGCGGGCTTTGTCTTAATGCCATACTTATGGATTGCTCTTGCCTGCAGCTCTGACTAAAATCTGTGATGTCTTAAAAGCCTTCTCTATGATCTTTAGATTATGCTAAGTAATATCATGGCAATGGATTTTACTGCCCAATGAGAAGGAAAACAGTGCACTGTTTTAGTCCTAGAGGATTTTTATGTAATGTAACATTATGCTAATTGCTTAGTAAAAGTGCAAAATATAAACATATTTATATTTTCATCATAAACAATATGCTTATACTGATGGGCTCTGATTAGTGTTGTTACTGTTATTTGCTTTCATTCTGAGTATAGATTACATTCCAAGTTCCATGAACTAGAATCTGAAATTTAAAAATTTTAAAATGAAAATATTTAGTATTTGTCTCACACTTGATTTGGTTTTACTTTTGTGGGTTATAATAAAGACGATAAGTTAGGAACTACAGAATTTACATTGGAATATTCTGTTCAAGTGACAAACATATGATTATAAAGTTACCATATCCTAAATTAAAGATGCTTAAGACTGAAAATAACCTCAATAATAATAATAATTCAAGCCAAAGTTGAGATGACCTGCTACTTACCCTGCATAAACTATAAGATATTTAAAGTTGTATAAATTAATATATTTTTGTATTACACAATAAATGTAATTACTTGAATAATGGAATGTATTTCATTTGTTACTGACCTCATCCATAGCTTATTTCACAGCCCTCCGCAACATATTCCTTCTCTAGTTTCACCCACAGACTTCAGGATGTTAGTCACTGCCTTCTAAAGAGTCTGTTTATAAATAGTCGAGCTGAATCATTGGCCTCAATAAACAGGCTCAAAGACATTAGGCTGGGTGCAATCTATTTACCAGAACTACTCAGCAATATATAGCTCGCAGGAAATGGCAAATGATGAAATATGGTTAGGAAAGAGAAGCCTGAATTTGTAGAGCATAGATTGGTGATTTGCTTCCTAATGTGGCCATTAACCTGACGATACTCCACTTGATACAAGCAAGAATTATGTGTGAATTAGGGCGGCGAGTGCACAACGACGAGCATAGATTTAATATGATCATAGCTGAGATGGTAATATTATGTTTCAAATAAGGGTAAGGCAACCATCGTCTACGTTGAATTAGTAAATGTGTTATCAGATTGTAATGCAATTTATTTTTCCAAACTGCACCTTGTCTAAGCCTGCTCAAAATACTAAACCTTTCAGCACTATCTTTCATGCAATAAATCTATTTTTATTTTTCTATTCATTCTGTTATTCAGAAAATTCAGAATTATTCAGAAAAGTAACCACCTCAAACACACACACACACACACACACACACACACACTTTCAGTTCCTAGAATTAAAAAAATATATTAAGAAAATATTTCTTATACTTGGCCCCCCAGCTATAAAATAAACTTCCCACTTTAGTTAGAGATTCAGACACTCTCCAAATTTTTAAGTCTAGGCTAAAAACCTTATTTAGTAAGGCTTTTAGTTAATTTAGACTATGACGCATGGCTCAGGTTGGCTTTTGCCTCTTGACTGTGTTAACTTCTGGTTCTCTCCCTTTAGCTATGCTGCTATAGTTAGTGCTGCCAAAGTTTAATACTGCACATGGCATCAGTGATTGATAATAGACTCTGTACTCCTAGCCCAAAAGTAACTACATTCTCTCTTTTCACCCCAAAGAGATGTTTCGGTACCAGTTTCAGCACCACACACTTGAATGTTCCTCCACCTCAACATCACTCTACTGGTCTTCATCAACAGAACCCAGTGCAGTAACTCCCTCCATCACTTAGTCACCAAGAGACGATGTGCCTCCAAGGACCTCCCACTGAGACCTGATTTTAAAATCTATTTTGTTTTAAAATCTATTTTGTTACTTATTTTATTACTAACTTAAATATCCATATTTATTTAAATTGTACTTACTTATTTGTACTATTCGTTTAATATACTTTAAAGTATTTATTTAATAAACATCTAGGCCACCCATGAAGGACGGGTCCCCTTTTGAGTCTTGGTCCTCCCAAGGTTTCTTCCTTCTACTTTCAGGGAGTTTTTCCTTTCCACTTTCACCCTAGGCTTGGTCAACTTGGGACTGGCCTTTAAGATAATATAAGATTGTAAAGCTGCTTTGAGACAATGCTCCATTTTAAAAAGCACGATATATATAAATTTGCATTTCAACTTGACTTGACTAAGGACACACACACTTGTCCCAGAACTAGCTAACAATGCTTCTTTACTTTGAAGAAGAAATTACATGGTCTTTGCCATTTGTTTTCAATTTGTGTGATTGCTATGTGTCAATTATGTGGAATCAGTCTTCCACCACATTACATTCTACTTCTACTAATGCATAGCTTATCCATAAATAAACTCAAATTAGCACACGCTAATGAGTGAGGCAATCAGGTGAGCTATGCCTTTGCATTGCTGTTCCTAAAAAAGTTTTTGGAGGTCATGTAACCTATATGGGAATCTCTGGGGCTGTGCGGTGATAAGAGGTAACGACTTGCGCTACTTTGCCACCTTTAATTTCTAATGAGATGATAGCAATGATACATAACTTTGGATGATTAATGAGGCATGCAAATATGTTCATCCAAGTTTATTCATGCTTGACTTAATAGCGCTGGGAGCTGTGCATAAATCAAATATGTCAAAAGCACAATTACTGTAAGACCACACAGCCCAGCTTAATTTCCAATTTTACTGAAATTTGGCAAGGGAATGTTTATATATTATACGTATCTACATTATTCACTAATCTTGGAGGAAGTCAGTCTTTTAGCAAATCAAAGTTTTTTTGCACAAGATCATCAATAGGTTCTTCTGTTTCTTGCCAACCTCTGATTCCGTCCCCGCTGTCACTTCATCTGGTTGTAAACAATGACAAGGTATAATAATAATATATTATATTATTATATACATATGTTTAAATAAGTTTTATATTATCAATAATTGATAGTAAATAGTTAATAGTTAACACTTCTGTGGTCATTGGTTCAAATTGACCCGTCTTCACTTTTCTTTAAAATAAAATACATTATTTTCTTCCATACAAATGCCTAAAATACAGATGATTCTCCCACCTACCCCATGCTCAAGACAGATGTCTTTGAAATTAAAATTTCACCCATGCATTGAATAACACCTAAGGAAACATCCCAGTTGTTACTGAACAGTAAGTTCTTTATTTGTCTTGCCTCTTTATTTGTCCTGTTTTTTTAATGATGATGAGAATAAGAAAATTCAATAAATTATAGCCAGGAAGTCCTTCAATATATTAATAATAATTATAAATTACAGAGATAAAATAACAAGATGAGTTATTATGTAAAACAGCTTTGTATTAGATAACAAATCTCCAGTGGTGATATGAATCATTCTGCTGTGAATGGCAAGTATAAAGTACATGGTGAGTCAAAAGCCACATGACACCCTTTTATTTCAGAAACAAAAGAGAAAATGACATATCTGAATATCCCAGCAAGTAATGGGTGAGAAGGCATATGTTCAGGCTTTGTCTGGAGTCATCTTGAAAGATGCCATACTGGATCAAGGCTAGGGATGGGCTAAAGGACAAGGCAAGCAGTTTGGTAAGAGGGCAAGAGTATTATTATAATATTATTATGAATTATTAAAAAAATGCAAGAAACACTCACCTCATAGGGTAAGGATGATTTTAGGAGGTGTTTCTGTTTAAATATTAATTATAAAATGCCCATGTGTTATGTGTTATATGTACTTGTGCAGTTATATGTACATATTGTAAAGTGTCATGTTGTCAGTGAGGATAGCTTGGATTGGAAAGCTGAACCTACTAGGCCTGAACACTTCTCATACAGAGTGCATCAGAACAAGAACAAACAAATTCAAGAACTTTTTTTTTTTCCGAAAGCCATTACCACTTTGAACTTACACATGCACTGATTTCATAGCCCACCCTCCCAACTACCTAAACTTTTTATCCACCTAATGTGCAATATTTATTTAATACTATTGACAACACTGATAATCTCCATTACTGTGCAATATCTGTATACTGTGAAACATGACTACTCCTCAAATGTCTAGTGCAATATCTAGATAATATGCAATAACTGTACATAACATATATTTTTTGTAAATGTATATAGGACCTCAATTTTCTGCAACATTTTTCACCTTTTTTATATATAGTGTTATATTTAATGTACGTTTTGCACTGCGAAGGAAGTGGCTTTTAATCTCATTGTACATGTGTATAGTGACAATAAAGGCATTCTATTCTATTCTATTCTATTCTAGAAAGGGAGTTAACTGTTAACGGACTGGTGTAGAAACAACAACCTATCTCTAAATGTAGACAAGACCAAGGAGATGGTTGTTGACTTCAGAAGAACAAGGCAAGATCACTTTCCACTAAGCATCGACGGCTCTGCTGTGGAGATCATCAAGAGCACAAAGTTCACCTGGTCGAGGATCTCACCTGGTGCCTCAACACCAGCACCATAACCAAGAAAGCCCAGCAGCATCAGAAGCACATCTCCCACCTCCCATCCTCAACACATTCTACAGAGGAACCATTGAGAGCATCCTGAGCAGCTGCATCACTGCCTGGTTTGGGAACTGCACCGTCTCGGATTGCAGCGCGTAGTGAGGACAGCTGAGAAGATCATCGGTGACTCTCTCACCTCCATCACAGACATTTACATTACAGGCTGCATCTGCAAAACAACCAGCATTGTAAATGACCAGACACACGACTCACACACAGTCTTCACCCTTCTACCATCTGGGAAAAGGTACCAAAGAAAGCATCCAGGCCATCACTACCAGACTGTGCAATAGTTGTTTCCCCCAAGCTATCAGACTCATAAACATAAAGTCTGGTATGAACAACTGTACATATAAATGAAAACCACCTCAAAATTTCAATCTTTTCGTTGAACAAATAACTTGAATACAATGTTTACAAATCAAACCAAATATGGACAAAACTGCTGCTAAACATATTGTTTGCACTGTTTATATTGAACAAATAGACATATCTGCGCCTCACTGCTCACACTACCAGTGGCCTATCTGCACTGTTACCTTGTATTTATTGGTTATTATGTATAGTACAGTATAGTGTTTTTTGATCCTGTATATTTTGTTTATTGCCCTGTATTGCACATGCTACATGTGCACTGTATGTGTAATTATTGTTCTATGTAGCATTTTGGTTCAGGAGGAACGTTGTTTCGTTTCACTCTATACTGTATACCACTGTACATGGTTGAAATGACAATAAAACCACTTGAACTTGTGTGACTGTTTCACACTTTCACTTTCACATTGACTGTTATGAAGTCCTGAAGTTCTGCTGTGCTGGTAATTGTTCTAGTGTTTGGCTGTTAAAAACACTGCTATATGAGCAAAGGTTCCAGCTTTGATGTTCTTTCTTCATCAACCCTGACATTACAGTGTTTTATAATTTAGCCAGCTAGCAAGGTATACATGATGTCAGACAAATCTGATTTTGGCAAAGCCATTTGATAGTCTTCTTTACAAGGAGGAACTTAGAATTAAATAGCAGGGCAGAACACATAATAATTTTTTTTAACTCTCCTGGTATAACAAAGTCAGCTGGCCATGCTCTCAAACATGTCTTGTCTGGTCAAATTGTGTTTTGGGGATATGTCTTACTTTGACTGGGCATATAAAGGCATGAAAAGAGCAATAAACATATGCGTGCATGTGCAAGGTAAAGTTGCCTTGGCAGGGTCACGGTTGAACCTGCAATTGATGAAGGTGCTTGCATTCAATTGGCAAAACATAATGAAACCGTCAAATAAAACAGGGCTTTCCTAAACTATCTTATTGATGTGACTTTGCTTTCTTTCTTATCGTTTAGAGGGCATAATGAGAGTAGTGAATCGTCCAACAAGGGAGTTCACAGAAACATTATCTAAATATGACTCTGACCACACCATTTCAGTCATCGGCTGCTTTTCTGGTATGTTTTATTTTATATAAAATGACTTCATCTCTGCTCTTGCAGCCACTGTTTCTGATGAGATCAGTGATGAAACTCAGGCTGCTCCCTTTTTTGGATGGCGGGCAGATGAAACAACTGATATTGCTTGCCGTACCCAACTTTCTGTCATTGTGCGCTATGTTAATAGTGCAGGTAATATTCAGGAGCACTTTATGGGTTTTTTTAATGTTTCAGAGGGGTGTGATACTCAGTCTTTTTATGAAGTATTAAATGAAAACACTTTGCAACTACAATTTTAGGGATAAACTTGTGGCACAGAACTGCTGTCATGGCTTCAGCCCTCAAAAATCCGCAGGCCAATTTGAAGGCAATTGCCCCTGTGCACACATCATTATGGCCAATACTTTGATTCAGGGAGACAGAGGTCTGAAGATCAAGTCCTGTATTCAAATCTGTCTGAATTATTTTTTTTTAAGATATGGAGTTGGATAGTGCAATACCTCAGCTAAACAACTGTAACTGTTCTCATTTGAAATACATTATGTATAACAACAATAATAATAAATGATGTACAAATAAATAGCAAATTTTATGATGTAATCTGACAATACGCTTCCCCTCTTTAAAAGACCTATAGTCGCAAGGCTAAAGGCATTCGCTTCCAAACGCCACATTCAGTGAAAATGAAGGTGTTTTATGACAGTGGTAGTCAGGTTTACAAGAATGCAGCAGAAGCAGCCAAAGATTTGAAGATGAGAGTAATCCTCCCAGTTAATGCGAAAGAGCCAGATTCTACTGCCTCAAAACAAAGATCAGCAAAGCAGGTGCGTGAAATATCTGAAGGTAACCTAAGAGAATTGAATAATATATATACAATTTTTTGGCTTGTTACAGTCGGAACATTTTACCGGTTAGGGGAGAACTGTTTTAAACTGAGTGTTTTCTCTGACACAGAGGAGAGGCCTTGAAAGACAATTTCCTTAAGTAATTGTTCAATGTTTCTTGTTTGTAATGGCATGGGCAATGTTAAGCAAGCTAACACAGTTTGCAAAGTGATATGTATAGTCAAGTAAGATTATTGCTAAAATAAAACAGGAAAAGCCACCTGTGATCTATTGGCAGGAAACTCATCTTACCTTTTACCTCAGAACATGAACAACTAAAAAAAACCTGGGATTATTCATGTCATAAGTCGGGCCGGAGGTGGGGTCTAGCCATACTGGTGCCTAATGCAGTAAACTTCGAATTTATATCCCAAGATATGAAAGTTGCTGAAGAAAGATTTGTTCTAGTAAAAGGTAAAATTGATAATGAATCAGTAACCATGTTTAATGTATATGCTCCTCCAGGGAGTAACAAATTATTTTTTAAGAAAATATTTTACTTGGTTGTAAGGGAGACACAAGGAACCCTAATCCTAGGTGGGAACCATACAATCACAATGAAAAGAAAAGCGCTAGCCCTAAATGGGTTCAAAGGCTGTAATTCATTGTAAAATATTAGCTTGAAAACAATGAAAACATTAAACTACGAAAGGAAATAGAATCACTGAGCACTGTTACAACCCCCGATTTAGTAGGGATTAGGCATTTTATGTCTTCCCTCTTGCTTTCCTCCAAATGACTCAAAGGGGACTGAAGAGTCAGCACCTGAAAGTTATCTAACTTAGGTAGCACCTGGTGAGTGCTCTCTTCCTCGCTACTTTCCTAACCTCGCCACTTTCCTAACCTGTGGATCTTCAAGGGAGGAGTTACTCTGTGATTCCTGTGCCTGAAACATTTCAATTGCCTTAACATTTCAACATATTAATATGACAAATTCTTTCCTTGTGATGCTTCTCTGGGGTTTCCACAACATAATTTAACTCATTTAGTTTCCTCTGCACAACATAAGGACCAACACATTTCATACTTAAAGTAGATACTGGTACTTCTTCATCCCACTCCCTTCCACTATCTATACAATATTTTTTCAGAGTGGACATTCGATCAAACCTTTTGATGGCACCCTGTGATTGAGGGTGATAGGGAAAAGATGTAACGTGCTGGATGCCAAGTAACACAACCACTTGGACAACAATTTACTGTAAATGTAAATTAGTACCTAGGTCTGTTTGAATGACCTACGGTAGCCCAAAGGTGGTAAAAATCCTAGTCAGCTTTTACTACTACTGACATAATTGTTCTCAAGGGGGATGCTTCCGGAAAACGAGTAGCCATACACATAATTAACAAAAATCAGTTGCCCGATACTTTCGTTTTTTTGGTTAAAGGACCAACACAATCAATTAACACCTTTTCAAATGGTTCCCCCATGACAAGGACAGGATTTAATGGTGCTGGTGGGATGGGCTTGTTTGGTTTCCCTACTCTCTGGCAGGTCTCACACAAAGCACAATATTTTTAACATCTACCCATAATCCAGGTCAAAATATTTTTATATTTTAGGACACAAGTACACATCTTGGTGATTTCGAGGTGTCCTGACCAAGGATGATCATGTGCTAGAGACAATACTAGTGATCGCTATGGTACCGGCACCACCACCTGAAACACAGTGTTGGCACAATCATTTTTGGAGGACCATTTTCTCATCAACAGGCCATTTTCAAGAAAATAGGTACTCCTACATTGCTCAGTCAAAACACACGCTTAAACTGGTGTCATTGAACCCTAATTATTTGTCCTGGTTTCCATCTTGTCAGGAAAAGAAAAGACAGCCATCTTTTCTTCTTTTCTAACCACAACCTCTGTTTCTTTAGCTAGAAAGGACTCGGAAAAATCCTGAAAGCTTATTCTGAGACCTGGTGACCACACAGAAGGTGAAAACTTCAGGGTAGTCTTTGGCTAACCCATCCCTCATACAATCTTGGCACTCATCCACCACCTCTACTGGTGGTACTACTCTTCCATTCGCCAAACCGTTTCCTAGAAGGAAATCAACTCCAGGCACTGGCAGAACAGGACGCATGCCAACTTTCACTTCTGCTTTCACAAGCTCAGATTCCAGATGAACATAATGCAGGGGCACTTGTACACAGCCCATCTCTAAACCTTTGCACAACATGTGAATCACAAAAGGTATCTGATGAGAAGGGGAGGATGTCTGCACGGACAAAACATTGTGCAGCACCAATATCTCTCAGGATTACCACATTGGTGTAATCACCCTTTTTCACCCAAATTTGTCCTTTAAACATAAAGGGTCTGTAGCACTCAATCGTTTCAATCATGGGTGTTACTGAAGAAATAGACCCAAATAATGCGACTGGCATGTGTGTCTGCTTACGTTGTAATAAGTTGCAATTTGGCGTGATATGACCGCGCTTAAAAACACTCAATTGTACCAGCAGACTTACTTAGTGGAGTAGGCAAAGACTGGCTGTGGTAGACCGTCCAGACTCATTTTTCAACGTCTGACAACTTCAAAGATTTCGCTTTAGGCACAAAAATGGTTTTATTTAAGAGGACAAACTCATAAGCCATTATGGCAGCTTACGACATAGATGTCACTTTACCTTAATTTAGGTGAAGTATCATCTTATCTTGCATATCAGTCTTAAAAACCTCTTACAACATGATGTCCTTAAGTGCCTCAAAAGTATAAACCTTTTGAGCAGCTAACCACTTTCCACAGAGTTGACTTTTCTCTCTAGCAAACTCAACATAGGTTTGAGAAGGAGCCTTCCTAAAATTTCTGAAGCGCTGTTGGTATGCTTCAGGCATCAACTCATAGGCACGCAAAATAGTGTTCTTTACCAGGTCATAATTGGTACTGTCTTGCAAGGATAGCAAGGGACATACCTCTTGTGCTTAATCTGTGAGTTTGCTTTGTAGTAGCAAGGTCCACAAATCTTTTGAACATTTCAACGCCAAAGCCACTTCAGACTGGTGGAACCAGCCTAAAGTGTTTTGTAACAGGGAAAGGACTAATGCTTCTTGTTCAGAAACTTCCAGTGTCTATGCTGGCAAGTTACACACAGAAGAGCTAGGCTTTGTGAGCACTGTAGGTCAGGGATCAGACCATCAGAGCTCCAACTCCTACCTTACCTCCCTATCCACTTCAAGCTCCAACTTCTAAATAGCTCTGTTTAACATGTTCCTTTCTCTCCATCTCCAACCGAGCCAACCACACATTTCTGCGAGCATTACTCTGTGGAAAAGACAACTGGACAGAAGAATAGGGGTCAAAACGAGGCTTTTGACATAGCAGGGTCTACATCTTGTACTGCTGGTCCTGGTGTACAAGAATCTATAGATTCTGTAGCCATTTCTTCCCCTACAAGCAACTGTAACTTGGGAAGTTTTTCAAGCACCGCTTCCTAAATCTCTTGTTTAAGAAGTTGGCAGGACAATGACAAATCAGTGCTGCTAGCAATTGCCAAAAATCATCTTTCTTGTAACTATCAAGAGAGACTCTTGTAGGATTTTCCAAAAAATCCTGCACATCAAACATTTTCAAGACTTTGTCAACATAATACCCAGAAACAGAGATTTGCACCCCACAACACAGAACCTAGAGGTTCTGTCCACCGACTCTAATAACCTCAGGTTTTTTTGGAATTCAACACTTGTTACATCCCCCAATTAGTAGGGGTATGAAATGAGGGTCAGTAACAAAATAACCTTGAGGTAAACCAGAGTAGAAGAGACAGAACACTCAGACAGAGAAAGGGATAATTTTACAGGATTTACTGGTATGATTTGTCAAGTACAAGGTAGTTTTACACAATATGACATACATACAAACACATGACGTTTTAACCACATACACTATATTACAAAAAGGATGGAAAAACAAAAAGTACATACAGAGGCTTGAACTATAGGTGGTGCTAAAAACAAAAAAACAACAACAAAAGAACAGTTCTTCCCTGCTCTGCACACCCAAGTTCTAACCCCTGACAAAAGAAAACAAACAAAAACTAACTACACTAAGCTGCCCTGACTAAACATAATACATGGAGTAGCACCGACCTCTGACCTGATGTACCTAAACAGAGGAACAATCCTATATGTTGCCATGGGTATGACCCAACCCGCTTTCTTACCTGTCCAGGCACCGTAATACAGCAAGTCGAATTCGCGAACCAAAGTATAAAACAAAAAAAGAGAAATAAATACACAGGCGCCAAGACCATGTACACAACCCAACTGCATAGACCGAAAAATCCTTAACACACAAAGCTCTCCAAAACCTCCTTGTCATGCCATGCTGGCAATGGCAACGCTAACACCACAGTCAAACGATAAATCGGTAAACAAAACGACAAAAAAAAAAAAGAGAAAAGGAAAAAGAGAGCAAGCATCTCCTCCACAGGTGCGCTTAAATGACACAATCAATCAGGACGCCCCACCTCAGCACTGCTCTGATTACCTGTCCTGCCATGTCAATTTCCAGGTAACTCAGGCATGCAAAAACAAGAGGGTACCAATCAGTGAACATGAAAATGATCGCTGCCTAGGACGATGCCCGTAACAGGTACATAGAAAAAAATGACCCACAATTATTGATTAGGATAAATAACTTAAATAATACATACATGAGATATATAATAACAACATACATTTTCATTACATGCATTAAGGTGCTATACTCCACACCAACAGCCAGGATAAGGAAAAATGGTCACTTGTCACAAACAATTCATTTGGAGAGACGGACAAATCAAGGGTGTCCCCTAAACCTCAGGCAACAAGTAGGCAAAAGGAGCATAAAATCTGTTTATTTGCCAGTGATGTTCTTCTTTTTATTACAACTCCTGACTTATCCATCCCCAGATTAATGTATCTATTAAACATATATCATTCTTACTCGGGTATAAATTAAATATTCAAAAATCATTTAATTATGTCCCCCACCCAGATATAAAAAGTAAATATAATTTTAAATGGGAGTCTCCTATAATAAAATATCTAGTAATATATTTGACAAAGGATTTGTCGAGGTTATTTGAAATAAATTATTGCCCCCTCAACAAAGAGATAAAATCAAATGTTTTTAGATGGACATTACTCCTGCTGGATATGAGTAATAGAATAAAAATAATCAAATTGAACATCTTGCCCTGATTTCTTTATCTCTTCCAGTCACTGCCCCTGAAGATATCAACTAAACAATCTGACAAATGGAAGGGATGGATTTCAAGATTCATTTGGATTTGTAAATGACCTAGGGTACGGTTCAAGATGCTGCAGCAGTTGAAAAAAAAAGAGTTTAGAGGGAGAGCTTTACGTTTGCAGGATTATTATTATGCAGCACAATTGAAACCTATAATACTCTGGTGTACATCAGATTATTAATCTAAACGGAATACTCTGGAAATTACACAGACAGATATCCCACTACAAACAACACTAGGAAATAAAAGTCACATGGGGAAAAATTATAATAGCATGAATCAATGCACTTTGTTTATGGGCCAGAGTTTTGAATTGGATAGCATAAGATGCTAACATTGAACCAGCAAGATTAGATTTAAACAGTGGGCTGGGAAAGACATTACATCCTTTGGTACACTCACTTCACAAGGAAGATTTGGAGGTATGGAGCCTTGATGGCCGATCGTTTAAATATTTTCTGGGAATGCTCAAAAATTCAATTATACTAGGGGGAAATAACCAACGAAATAATGGATTTTTAATTAGATCACTCTTTTGTTACTCTGTATTTGGGTAAATTACTGGACAACTTTCCTTACAAACATAAATACCTGTCAAAGATTCTTCAAGCATGGTGTAGGAAGGCTTTAACAGACTGTGGAAAAATGGCTCCAGACTGATCCTCCAACGTTGAACCAGTGGTGTTTGGTTGTGAAGTAAATTAATATGGAGATATAGTATAAAAAGATTGACTTTTATTCTGAGATTATAGCTGGAGAAGGGCCTGGAATTATGGAAAAAATGGATTGTGTATGCATCAAATGTTTGCATATGAAAGAGACTGTACTGTGACTTTGTATGGTAATGCCCATGAGAATGCTATGTATATTGTTTTCTTTTCTTTTAATTTATTTATATGTTGAAATTTAAAATAAAAAGTTATTTAAAAAATGGAAAAAAGACCAGCAGTCCCCACTGCTCCTAACACACTATAATCTGAGCTCTACAAGCTATTCTTGCTTCCTCATTGCTTGGCTTTTGCTCTGATTTGCATTGTTAGCTCTGAGAACTTATTTAGACAGGTGTTTAGAATTTCAAATCATGTCCAGTCAACTGAATTGACCACAAGTCAACTTCATTTTACAAACATCTTGAAAATTATCAAGAGAAATGGGAGACCCACAGAGCTAAATTTAATGTGTCATAGCGAAGGGTCTGAATACATTATATACTATAATATTCTTTATGCATTGTCAATGCATCAACATAAAATGTGAAAAAGTGAAAGGGTCTAAATTCTTCAGACACACAACCACAGTATCTTTTTTTTTACTATTGCTAGTGTACTACTCTTACAACCTTCAAGGAAGGCGGACACACTCTCCCCCTCTCCTATCTCCTATCTGTTCCTGCTTGCTCTACTGTCTGTCTGTGTACTCTGCTCCTGGACGTGGATCTTCAAAGAGAAATGCTACTGACACCATCTTCTCGACGAGAAGCCTTGGCTCGGGGGAGCCTACCTGTCCAGATGGAACTTTTGCTGCTGGATTCTTGATGGACACTTAAGAGAACTGGCGGATCATGTGTATGGTGCAACTTTCCATTGAGGACATTGAGAATGTATTCTTATTCAAAACCATGATTACGGGGTTTCTGCTGATTGCATTAGGCTTTGCCCTGGTACATCACAAAAATTAAAAAGTTGGATCAGCTGTTCAAAGCCCCTTACCATTGTCCAAAATGATCGAGGGTGTAGGAAGAGCCATAGCCACTCAGACTGTAACTTTTACTCATGGAATGGATTTGATCTCGGGAAAAGCTATCTGAACTCAAAACTAGAAGAATTGAAGAATTTGAGAACCACTTATCATGATGAGTCTGTGTGAGCGCTCTAGGTAGCTGTTATATACCGGATGGCTGCTCATTGTTGCTGTGTTTATCCTCAATCCCTTTCCCCTTTCCCCATGGCAAGTCTGTCGTCAAATGTCATTTTATGTGCTTATGTGCTAAGGAGTTATTTTTCGTGCTCTCATACTGCATTTTTTTGAGGACAGTATGTGAGCAGGGCTTTTTCTATCTCCAATCTTTCCCGATGTTTACCATATTATAGTTTTTCTATGGTTACATCTTCCTGTCTTGTCTCCGTCATTTTTGTTTTAAGGACCTATTTACAAATCTCATTTTTCAATTCACTATTTTATTAATTTTTTATCGATTTAAAAACACAGTTTATGAGTTATATTAAGCTCTAGTTCATAATTAAAGTGTATGTCGTGTATGATGAAGCACATCAATTGTTTTTATTTTATTCGTTTATTTCAGTTTCTCACCTGCCATATAAAAAACAGGTCCAAAATCATTCTGACATCTGTGATTTCTTGTGTGAGGGTGTTTAACTAACTGGATAGTGAAGGGGTTTTCATGAAACAAATAAACTTGTTAAGAATCAGGCAGAAAACAGATAACAGGGTAATGTCATCAACTATTTGGAGGTATCATAACAGGTTACCAAAAACATGGCATAATAATTAATTGTTCACAATGTTGTGGCAAACCCTTTTTAAGTTACCTTACTACCTTCTGCCACGCTTGTTTCCTGTGCTAAGTTTGGCATGTTAACTTATTCTTCTTTATTTATTAGTGTAAGTGTTGTTTGTGATATATTTTAGTACTAGATGCATCCAGACATTAGAGGAGGCTAGCTCAGATTCTAGTTTGGTTGCTACAGGCATAGATAATACCCCCTCCACTGGCAGCACCCTCGGAGTATGACAACTGGGTGACAGCAAAAGTAGTAATAAGGCTAGCCCACCAGAGCACCACTCTTTACCTGTTCGCGTGTCCAACGTTTTTACCCTCCTCAATAAAACACCCACTGAGTGGCCTGTTAATACTTAAAAGATGGCTCCCCTTTCGGGTACAGCTATCTTCAATGCCCTCGTCCTAATGGTCGTGGAGGAGTCGTAGCCACAATTTTTAACAAAGCTCTAAGTGTTAGTGCTAAATGATAAGGCTAATTCATTTGAAATTCTAATTCTGACTGATGCTCTAATTGTAAATTATTTTAACATTCACTTTGAAAATGAACAGGATCCACTTAAAAATGCTTTTGAGTACATTTAAAATCAGTAGGTTTTACTCATAAATGTGTAATGGGAATGACACACCACTGTAATTACAATTTAGATTTCATATTAACGTTTAGTATTGATATAGATAACCTATATGTTTTGCCATGAAGTGAGTTGATTCCTAATCAATATCTACTAGTTATTGAGCTACATGTATCAAATACAATTCGGCTACCAAGCATACCATTACTTCAGGTATTTAAGATGGCTTGGAGCGACAGCATGGCATAGCATAGTATAAACAGGCCCTTACCAAAGTGAAAACTGTGTATTTATCCTCAGTCATAGAGAAAAAAAGAAGAATACTTAATTTCTGTTTAAATCTGTTGTATTACTCCTGATTATCTAAAAACATACAGAAACTGACTCTGAAGTTCACCAAGATTTTGACAGTAATGACTTAAACTCAATGGTCATCAAATTGCCAATCTATTCAACAAACATCCAGATGCAGCACTAGTGCTGATGTCTGTTTAATTAGCCCTAAATCAGGACTATAATTGTTTACCCCAATTACTAATACTAAACTGTCCTCACCAAACAGTTCATCTACGTCATCAAGTATGACATGTTTATTAGATTAAATCCCTACATATTTACTCAAAGAATTGATTCGCAGTATTATAGAACCACTACTTAATATTTTGAATTTGCCCCTTACCTTTGGTTATGTGAAAAAATCATTTAAATGTGTCTTTATCTTTATCATTTAAATGTGTGATCTTGATCCTTGTATTCTATCTAATAATAGACGAATTTCATATGTACCTTTTCTCTCCAAAATCTTAGAAAAAGCTGTCTTTCAGCAGTTCTATAGTTAGCTCCGTTCCTTGATTGTGCACCCTGTTTTGGATCAGCGAAGACTACTTACAGGCTTCTTCCACATTCATGCGGTGCAAACCTTTCTCTGTTACATGTTCTGATTTGGACGTTGTTTTGTGTTTGTGTTTGACCCAGGCGAGGCAGGTTCTTTTGCCGTCCCTTCCAAACTTTCTGTCTTTGATCCTACTTGGCTTTCGTATTCTGTTTAGGTCTGTTATACTTTCTGTTTATTATGTTACAATAAGCCTGGTATGTCCCGCCCATTTGCCTCCGCCTTCCTACACCCGTTTGTGATGGTAAAGGTATTTATGAAACATTTCTGTCAGGATCCAGGACCCATCATAGTAGAAACAGTATTCATTATGGGACTTAATGATCTATTAATATCATCAGGTAATGGATGGTGTTTCTTTTCTTGTTCTATTAAATTTTAGTTGCAGTATTTGACTCTGTTGTTCATGATATCTTAGCGAATAGGCTAGAAAACACTATAGGTATTAAGGAACTGGCACTTTTTTTATTTAATTTCTATCTGACTGACCAGTACCTGTTTGTTTATGTAATCAACGCTCTGAGCTCTCAAAAGTGAAATATGGTGTCCCTCAGGTGTCTGTGCCTGGCCCAGTATTATTCTCCCTCTACATGCCTTATTTAAGTTCAATTATTCGTAAACATGGCATTAGTTTTCACTACAACATCATACAAATTGCTTTCTTTCAGATGTGGCTGGATCATGCATTTATAATCTCTGTAACGCTTTACTTGCTGAATGCGCTAGTAAATCTCTAAATTAACTTCAAATAGTGCAGCAGCTCGAGTACTAACTAGAACTAAGAGATTTGATCATATCAGTCCTATTCTGTCAACTCTACACTGGTTACCAGTTAAATTCCTCATTGATTATAAAATACTTCTTGTAACGTATAAAGCTCTACATGGTCTGCCTTAATTCACCACGAGACTGAACCAGTCTTCCATGGGTCTTGCTAGGTGAAGCTAGACTTTTGTGGACATTCTCATGCTCATGATTATCTCAACTGAAATATCCGTCACTGCTCTACACATTGGTTTATGCTCTACAATCATTAATAAAGAACACTTTCTCTGATGACAACCCTAGTCTAGTGAATCCTGTCTATTGGAAGTCTTTGGTTCAAGATTCAGACACTCTTCATATTTTTAAAAATAGACTAAAAACATTCTTATTTATGCAGGCTTTTGGTTAGACTTAGACTGGGACACATGGCTCGGGTTGGCTCTTGCTGCTTAGCTGTGTTACCTTTTACCTTTGTCTCATGCTGCCTATGGCATCAGTGATTAGCATCAGTAATTGATAATTAATTGTGCTCCTAACCAATAAGTAACTTCATTTTCTCTTTTCTCTCCGAACTGATGTTCCGGTAAAAGTTCCTCATTGTGTTCCAGCATTACTCTACTGGTTTTCATCAGCAGAAATGAGTCCTACCATGAATGTGACAAACCAGAGTGTAGTAACTCCTTCCGTCATTCAGTTATTAGGAGACAATATGCCTCCAAGGATTTCCTGCTGAGGACTCAATATCTCAAATATTTTACATTAATAAAAAATAAATTTAAATAATTAAAACAGAGGTCAAGCATGCTCAGAGCACGAAGAGACGCCGATTTGGGACGCCTCCCAAATCAAGTGGTGCTGGAGCGCACCGAAGTGCCAGAGGGTGAGCGTGAGCTCAAGCGTGCAGTGTGGCACGTGGAAGAGGAACCGGGTCACGTCCCAATAGGAGGGAGGGAGGCTCGACAAGAGAGTTAGTTAGTTAGTTTAGGGAGTTTTTCCTTGCCACTGTCGCCCTAGGCTTGCTTAACTTGGGATTGGCCTTTTAGATAATGTATTACTGTAAAGCTGCTTTGAGACAATGCTACATTGTAAAAAGCGCTAT
>JAUZST010000108.1:18305-42217 GCA_034779995.1 Parotocinclus haroldoi | reverse complement strand
GTCTTTGGACTGTGGGAGGAAACCGGAGTACCCGGAGTAAACCCACGCAGACATGGGGAGGACATGCAGACTCCACACCGAAAGGACCCAGGCCGCTTGAACCCTGGGATTGAACCCGAAACCTTGTTTAATATATTCCTAATAAATATTAAATATACATATATTCCTCATATATTCCATTGTGTCTCAGCCACTCTCAGTGTTGGTTTTTACTTTGACCCGGTTACTAAAAGTCTTGGTTTTGACTCAGACTTGGCTCTAGTGCCCTAAATACAACACGTTAAGGTACATGCTCCATCCACAACATGTTATACAACTCCTAATGTATTATTACATCAACAGTCCGTCTAGGAAAGACTGAGGCTCAGATCTGACAGCAGTGTTGCTCTCTTATATACTTCTGTACTTTGGAGAACAGGCTGAGCTTATATTTTAGTCCGATTTAAATTGCTAACTCACGTGAATTAAAAGAAATAGAATAAAACCGAAAACAAATTGTAAAATGGCAGTAAAAACATCGACGCTGGAGTCAGAAATGCTGATTTGAAAATACGTATTTTATGTTTCCTTTGGAAAGTGCTGAGTAAGTGAAAGGCCCTCAGTTCATCAGGGACACAATTCAAGAACCTCATTCAATAAACTCAAGAACCACAGACAGAGTGTCTAAATAGAGGTTCCCCATACTTAAATTATGTTTTAAGGGAGCTAAAAAAAGAGCATGATGCCAGAAAGTCAGGCATGAGTATTTTTACCTGAAATCTATACACACCGGACAAAACACTCTTCTTTTTTTTTATTTACCTCATGGTTATTTTTTTTGCAGTGCTATAAACACATTATTATATACCAGTGTTGTCTAATGATTCAAATATTTCATTGCATTAATCACATTTTCGTTTGCTCATATAGGACAATGGACAGTAGAAGCTTAAGCAAAATGCATTTGTTCGTTTAAAATAATTTAACAAACGCAAAAAACACAACATGATACCTTTGTAGTCCAATTAATGATCTTCGTTTTATTAAGCACTTTTAAAAACGCTGTTGCCTTGCTCCTGTCACAAATAGCCATTGATGCTGTGACGTTGAATAAATAAATAAATATATATAATAATCATAAAAGCATTAGGTACTTTTATTAGAAACAACATGTGCAAGCTATCATTCTGTGGTCTTAGTGTCAAACTACATGGCTACACTTCGCCATCTTGGCTGTTGCTATGCCAACATTGAAAGCTCACAGATATTGAACGGAGGGCTAAAATAAAATAATAGAATAATGTATCATATTTAGAAATAAAAATAACGCTACATTCGAACACATCACATTTGCTGTGGAAAATGCTGTCATTATATGCACAAGCACAATGAATTTACTGCCGTCCAAAGGAATCACACGAAGAAATCACATTTGGTGTGTAACTGACCTTAGGGACGTCCAAGAAATTGCTATTAGTTTATTCAAGTGCCCTAACAAATCTAGCAGTCAATTCAAGACCATAGTGCCGTTTTAAAGACCAATAAAATTTTCTTAAAATCAATTCTAAAAGACACAGATAAGCAATGGAGTGATTGAATTGCTGTTGTGATATGATACCATTTTCTTGTATTGGTCAGGACGCAGTAGTCAAACCTAGATGTGATAAAGAAAGTCCCGACCTTAGAGATGTCATGAATGTGGAAGCACAGTTTTGTATATTGCGCTAGCCTGATTTTTAAAACCGAGCTCATTCAAAAATGACTTGTTTCTTGACACATTGTTTGGCCTCTAAATTCACAAGTTCTAGATAAAACTCTATGTTCTCCATTTGTGCTTCACTTTCAAAAATGATAACATCTCATTTTTCTGTATTTGTTCTGTATTTGGCTTTTAAAAACACATTTTTTAGAATGTTTTATGAATTGTCCCACTGTAGTGAGTCTTTATTATCTGGTTTGATATAAATAACTAAACATAGGAATCATTGCAAACATAGTAATTTAATACAGCATACAGACAGCTCTCCTTTTATCTGTTCAAATTCTATTCAA
The DNA here is from genome assembly GCA_034779995.1 of Parotocinclus haroldoi. Classification (NCBI taxonomy): domain Eukaryota; kingdom Metazoa; phylum Chordata; class Actinopteri; order Siluriformes; family Loricariidae; genus Parotocinclus; species Parotocinclus haroldoi. The sequence goes on along the minus strand of JAUZST010000108.1, from coordinate 40,186 downwards.
AGAGCAAAATCACTTACTTTTTACGAGTTTAGCGTTCAGGACACCTGCTCAAAACTGAGGACTATGCTGGAATTTCCAGGGCATCTGGTCACATCATTTTGACCTTACGCTCCGACCTAAGCTTGGCTCTTTTCTCTGGAAAAACAATAAAATCTCCATAGCTGACTGACTGGCCATACACACCCACACACACACACACACACAGGACAATGTAGGAGTTGGGAATCATCAGTTTAGAAAATGAATGATCTGGTACATATACAGACAGTACTTGTCTAGCACCTTGACTTTAATGTCAACATACAGGCCTATCAATGGAACAACAGCTAGCTTCTCTCACTCAAATTCAAACAGTGGACATTTGTGGATTGACAGCCTGAAACATCAACTGGCTAAAACAAATCATCAGGTAGCTAAGACATAACTAACAATAATGATGTAAACAATAAATAAACTATCATCTGTGTTACTTACTGGAGCTACCATACCACATACAGTCACAGGACCATACCATTTGTGAAGCAAAAGGGGGTGCTATGTTTCCTTGTTCAGATACACATACTTTATGTGGTTCAAACATTTTTTTAAGATTATAATGAGACAAACCATTTAGTAAAATGACACCAAAGTAAGATTTTTACTCTTATATTTAAGGGCGCTGGAACTAAATTTAAGGGTGTTTGGGTACTTCCAAAAAAGGTAAGACATACATTTCTTGCAAAGCAATCCCTTATCCCCAAGGGGTCTTAACGTTTGGTGGTCCACATCAAGCAGAACCCTACTTCTGTTTATGTGAAAGGCCTTTGGTCTGGACCATCTCTGTAACCTCTTGTTACAGGAACCTGACAGGCATCATGGACCCTACTTCCACTCTGGACCCTTCTCTTGGTCCTTCAGGTGCACACATTCTACACACGCAGACTTGGTCCATTCCCTCCTTCATCAATTGCCTTCATAATTTTAAAAGCCTCTTTTTTATGTTGTTGTTTTTCCCTCATAGAGTAAATGGACCCATAATTTAATATTTTAATGCATGTTAATGTGGCGTTTAACCTTCTCATGACAATCAGGCACCTCTAAAAGGTTAACCTTGAACGGCAGCCAACACAGGGCCCTGTGCGAAGACATGTCACTCTTTGAAAAACATCCCGCTCTAATGGACTGGCACGTGATTGCACCAGGCTGTGCTGGAACAGATGCTGTATATATTGGGTAGGTATTAAAAGGGGCATTTCTCAATTCCGTTCCCGGCCACCCATTCAGGGTCAGCTCAGCAGCACGGAGGAGACGAAGCACTGACTCAGCTCTTCCTACTTAATTTATCTTGGCCTTTGCTTAGCACCACGCTTTGGCCCGCATTTGAAATTAAAGAGAAACAGGAGCGATCAATGTTTTCGAAATGCGAACGCCGCGAGGGTCGTCTCAGTCCTCAGCGGGTACACCATATCCCAAACATGCTGAATATTTCATCAATGCAGGCTCTGCCAGATTCAGATCTAGCAAATGGAGCTGGAGGAAACGGTGTCTCATTTCTCAGTCTCGTCGTATCAGCCAAGATAAACAGAGGATCAGGCACTTCAGTCGGGAGTACACAGCCACATTTATCACCAGTCTGTTTGGGCTTGTGTTTGTTTTATTTCACTTCATTTTCTGTCAGAGACACAAGAAGGTCAGAAAGGTTTCGAGACCTTTAAGGGTTTCATTCTCTAAATTAAGTGACTTTTCACCTCTGATCAACCAAAACTGCTGTTTATTCATCTGTAGTAGACATCCTGCCTCAAGGTTGACCACATACTGTATATCACTGACATATTTTGAGATTTACTATAATGTGTATATTCTATATTAGTGCTTAAACTGTTGTGAAGCCTTTAGAATTGCACTATTAGATAAAGATAAAGGGAAACATAAGCAGATTTTCACACAAATCCTAAAAGAAAATAAAGAGAACCCGATTGAAGAATGAGTATTTATAATTGATTTATTTGGGTAAATTATCTAATAATACATATGTAAGTGGTAAAAGTATACAAACCTGCAGTAACTTGTGTGACCTCCTTAAGCAGCAAGTAAAAGTTTCTGCTTAACTGTTGATAAAGTCCTGCACAAAACCCATTCCTCTCATTTACAGTTACAATTTAGCAGACACCCTTTTCCAGAGTGACTTACAAATCATACAGTCTTACAATTCAAGCAATGGTGGGTTAAGGTCCTTCAAATTGGGAGAACAGGACAGACAGCTGATGGACTGACATACTGGGAAAGCAAAAACTTAGCAAAAACTGCTTAGGAGAACCCATTTAGTACAACAAAGAGAAGGGGGGGGTTGTTGAGGTAAGTGCAGAATAGACAAGAAGAAGTGGTAAGTAAAAAAAAGTATTTTTAGGTAATTGTACTAGATTACTTCTGTAAGGTAATGCTTTTTTACTTGTATGTACTGTATTTCTAAAGAAAAATATGTACTTATTACAACTGCATTTTCGAGCCAGACTCATTGTCTTTTATGAATCTATTTACGAATTTCTCTTATCTGTCTATTTATGTTTCTGTTTTTCTATTTCTAAAATCATAAATACATCATTTTATTTCATTTCATCATTAAAACCTTTTAGCGGCAGACACACAGGGGTTACATTGTGTAACCTTGTTTATGTAGCTATCATGGCATTTTCGGTAACATGCCACTCACTGTGCATGCTGTGCTTCTTAATTTAAAGGAGGGTACATTACACCTCTACAGCAATGTACATGATACATCTATGAGAAATCATAGAAATACTCAGATGCTTGAATCATGCCCAAGCTTTGCTCGCCATGTGCTCAACACTATAACACTTTCTAACACTTTGAATTTTCAGCATAATAAAATCATTCATTCATTTATTATCTTCCGCTTAATCCACACGGGGTCACGGGCCAGCCGGGGCTCACTCGGTAACTCTGGGCACAAGGGCAGGAACAACCCTAGGTGGGGCGCCAGTCCTTTCACACATTCACAGGGCCACTTTAGAGACACTAATTAGCCTAACACGCATGTCTTTGGACTGTGAGAAGAAACCGGAGTACCCGGAGTAAACCCACGCAGACACGGGGAGAACATGTAGACTCCACACTTAAAGGACCCAGGCCGCTCCACCGTGGGATTGAACTCGGGACCTTCTTGTTGTGAGCCAGCGATGCTACCCCATAATATATCTCTTTCCAAAAATATCTGTACACAATTAGGCTGTTTTTATTCAACAGACCCAAGAGGTTTATCCATTTTTCTGGGGTGGTGAATTTATTTATTTATTTTTTAAATATTCTAGTGGAGTGTTTAAAAGAACAATTGCTCCAAAAAGCAGTTTTTATACTTCTACTTGAGTAAGCTATATATAAGCCAAACTTTCATGTTTCGTTTTACTTCACTTTTTATCAGTTTAGTAGCACTTTTGGTTAAGAATTTGTGTACTTCTGCCACTTCCGTGAAAGCCAAACAAAATAGGTGCTACTGCGGTTTAAAATTGCTATTGCACTAATCCTTGGCTGTGCCTTAGAAAGGGGATGTCCAGTTGGGGATTTATCCCTTTGGCTCTGCAGAAGTGACCCTTACCCAATCCTGTGATGGACTGGTGCGCTAAACAAAATACATTCACACCTGTGCTCAGTGAACCCTACTTTTGAGCCCCCTGTGATTCTGGATACTCAGGGTAAAAACGTGAAAAATCACATTTGGATGCAGCCATGTTTCAGGCATTCAGAGAGGGTCTGGGGAGCTGCTTTCATGTTTCATGTGTTTGGCGATCACATGATTCCTGGTCACATTCCTGGGGACAATCCATGTCTACAACAACCAGCAATGCATATTAATGCCTTCTCTGGTGGATGTCAAAATGTCCTTGTAACCTAATGAGCATGCTCTAAAAAGCAGGACACGAGTGCTCAAGGACATCCTGCACGCATGTAAAAGAAATATGTTTTTTTTTAAACATTTCTATCGACGTAGACTGGAAATCTTACATGCTCGTCTGCACTGTAAAACACATAAATGTAGAATAGAAAATATTAGGACCTTGAATGCAGGACACAGATATGCAACAGGGAGGGATCATGTGATGCTAGCAAGCTTACATTGTTTTTTTTATGTTTTCTTGGGCTATGTTAATTGACTGGAAGGATCAATTTAAGATTAACATTCCATTTAAATTGGAAATGTGTGTACAACTCCATTTAAATACTAAGGTGTCTGTAGTTTTATAGCTTTACACACACTGTTAGCAGCAGAGCTACACTTTGTGCTTCTAAACCAATAAAGGTGTATAGTAATACTAGTAATAATAATATTTTATTTAATAAGCGCCTTTCAAGACACCCAAGGACACTGTTCAATAAGAGCAACAAAAATAATAGAAAAAAATAGTTTAAATGAAATGAAATTAAAATACAACATCAACAGCAACAAGAAAAGAAAATATAGAAAAATACAGATAAAAACTAAATTTAGGCTCAGCTATAAGCCAACTGGAAGAGATGAGTTTTTAGATGAGACCTGAATACAGGGATGGATGGACAAGCACGCAACTCATGAGAGGTTTATAAAATCATCATATATCTAAAACTCTCATTTTTGTGCATTTTCATAAAACACACAATTTCACTGTGTGAATACAGAATTTTATTTAATCTTAGTTGGGTCTTTCTACGAAAGCATGAGTCTTTGAGGAGCACGGATGTGTAGAGCATCTCCAGTTTGTCAACAAATGTGTGAGAAATTTACAAACACGCTTAAAAACAATTTGGCTTGTTTTGCATTGTCTTGTTGAAAAGACTATCTTGACTCAAGACTCAAGACATAATCTTTCCGTGCGTCCTTATGATATGTCGCTCTAAAATCTCAATGTACTATTCTGCATTAATGCTGCCATTCTAAAGTGTAAATGGCCTTTGCTAAGGCACTGACCTAGCCCCATACTAATAAATACTCTGACTTTTGTTACTGATAACAGTCTGGATGGTCCTTTTTCATCTCTGGTCTGAAGGAAATGGGATGTATTTTTTTCCAAAAAATTCCACAGTACAGTTTCTAGTGTGTGATGGTCCATCCTAGTCCTGGACAAGATCCACCAATCAAGCTTCAATCACCTCAGTCTCCTAGCCTTCACACAACATGACAAAACCAGATGTCAGTTTCTATTTTTTCTGTGGATTTTGTAAAGTACCTTAAACTACCTTGCATTTAAAAACATTGAATTATTATATTTAGGGGAAAAAATATCTGTTTGAATTGCAAATTAGAGCATTATTCAAAGAGCACGACTGAGGTGAAAGTTGTTGCGTGTGGTTTTTTTTTGGTCTCTGGCATGTGTGTGCAGCTGAACCTGGCCCTCTCATGAGCTTATCACAATATTACATGGTTCAATCACAGCTGTGTCCATATTGCCTGTGTGTATTGTGTCTTTTTGCTCTGTGTCTGTACCTGCCTTTAATTCCGTGTTTTATTAAGGCAACCTGCTGCACTACTCACATTTTAGCTGAACCGTGGTTCTCACCATCATGCACTTCATATGTTTCTGTTTTCTCCACCTGGTTCAACACATTAGGTAATTTTGTTGGCTTTCAGGAGTGTGTTACAGAAATAAAAGCACAGCAATGCACCAGTCCCATTTCTAAGGCCATATTAATTATATCAGCGCACTTGGAAAATTTAAGGCATGCTGGTGTGGTTCTGAAACATCTCGTTCTTGTGCCATGTTTCCATGTTGTTTCAGAAAATATTGTTTCATGCCGGGCTGCTGAAATTACATAATAACAGAAAATACGTGATCGATGGCAGCTTATAGCTATGTAAACATGGAGGTGAAAATGCTGTTATTTTTTACCCGCTGAAATGGATAGCTTAACAATGATCTAAACCTTAAAAAATCCAAACATATAATATTTTTTTAGATTCTAATTAGTCCAGTGCCATTAACAGAGAGCAAACTGGCTCCCATTTCCCAGATCAGCTTGAGAAACATACTCTTTTTCATAGACCTTTTTTCACAGCATGCTATTGCTCAGCGTATTGATCCCATTTACAGTTGGTCTTTGAATTATGACATGGTCATATTTTAACCGCATTTACAGTGGGGGAAATAAGATACATAAATCTGATACACTGCCAGTTTTGCAAGTTTTCCCAACTACAACGAATGGAGAGATGTGTATTTTTTATTGTCGGTACACTTTACCTTTGAGAGCCAGAATCCAAAAAATTAAAAAATCCTGAAAATCACATTGCATGATTTTATATCTTTAATGTGAATTGTATTGCATAAAATGAGAATTCAATCACCTACCTCATGGCTCCCATATTCTGCAGTCATTACATGTATTAATTAATTAGTCCACAAACACAATCAATTTCACTCCAACCTCTCCACCATGCCCAAGACCAAAGGTCCCTGTCTAAAGTCACCAGAGACAAAATTGTAGACCTGAACAAGGTTGGGATTGACTAAAGAACATTGGGCAAGCAGCTTGGTGAGAGGACAACAACTGTTTGCACAATTATTAGAAAATGGAAGAAACACAAAATGACTGTCAATCTTCCTCAGTCTGGGACTCCATGAAAGATTTTACCTCGTGGGGTAAGGATGATTCTGAGAAAGATCAGGGATCAGCCCAGAACTACGCAGGAGGACCTGCTTAATGACCTGAACAGAGCTGAGACCACTCAAAGATGAGTGTTAGTAACACACTATGCCAGATTAAAATCCTGTAGGGTGTGAAAGGTCCCCCTTCTCACTCCAGAAACTATCCTGGCCCATTTGAAGTTTGCCAATGACCATCTGGATGATCAAGGGGAGGCATGGGAGAAGGTCCTGTGGACAGATGACCCAAAAATAAAGCTTTTTGGTATGAACTTGAGTACAACCCCAAGAACACCATCATAACTGTGAACCATGGAGGTGGAAACATTATACTTTGGGGATGCTTTTCTGCAAAGTGGACAGGACGACTGCATTGTATTGGAGGGAGTGCAGGGATGGGGTCATGTATTATGAGATTTTGGCCAACAGCCATACTAAAAGTTTTGACTGTGTGATATGGCCCATCCCAGATGCCTCAGAACCCATTTAGGTTCTCCTGCTGGACATTGTTAGCATAAGGTTTCATTTTTTTGTGCAGTAAAGCTTGTTAATTAAGTGGCCTTTGTTAATGTATCTTCACAACGTAGTGTTTGACAAAGGTTTGCAAACTTAATCCCTTGCCGATGTGGATATATTAAGTTCAGCTTGACCTTTAACACACTGAAATTCCCCCAGATTCCTTAAATTGTTCAGTTATATTATGCTCTGAACAGGGTGAAGGGAGGGGCAATACATTTCCTTGAGGAACATGGTTATAAACATTGCACTAACATTTGTCACACATCGTCCACGTGTTTCTCAAAGACCAGGCCTTTAGTGGATATTGCTTTTGTACCAACTCATGATTACTGTATAATCATCTGACATTACCTGCTTGAAACTGTTACTTGCTTGTTTTTGTTTGTTTTTTTACCTCATTACTAACCCTAAATTGCCCCATACAAAGTAAATCTAACGGATATTATATCTTTTTTTTTAATTTTCCATACCCAACTTCTTCAAATTTGGGGTTTATATATTATTATAGATTATATTTTTGGAAATGATGTAGGTGTATGGGTGTGTATGTGACTCTAAAATATGCAGTGCCAGTGTGAGATTAAGTGTGATTTTGGAGCAGGAGGATGGGGCTAGTGGTGGAGGTGAAGAAGAGGAGGAGGGAGGGCAGATGCCAGGCTAACATAATGAGCCTTTGCAAATAAACAAGCATGTGATTGATGTGACAGGAGGCTGGTGGTAGAACGGCAGGACTTTGATTACAGAGGGAGCACAGCTACACATCCGACTAGAACCACCTGAATGAACAGTACTGTACAAACTCACAACAGTACTACACAATAACTGGTTGGGCTGGGCTAACGTGCAGTTAACCAGCAGACCCTGGAGACTCATGATGTCTCTTTAACCGAATGGATTATATACTAAATGGTTGAAAGTGTGTAGACAAATATCAGTCACACTCACCGTGAGTAGGTTCATAAAATGATGCATACAGGCATGATATCTCCACAAACAAACAGTGGCCGTAAAATGGGTTGTACTAAGCAGTTTTTGCTTCCCCAGTACGTCAGTCCATCAGCTGTTTGTCCTGCTCTCCAAATTAAAGTCCATAAAGAAATGGTTTACCGACATCTTGACAATGGTCCAATGTCAATTTAATTTTGACACCAATAATGCTTGAAATTAATTTTAATCATTGTCTTTGTTACTTCCAAATTACTCCAATAATAATACTTGTCATTATGGGTGGCAATCTCTAGACAACTCATGATTCGATTTGGCTACGATACAGAGAGCAACGATTATCGATGCATCTCGATTCGTTTTTCCTATACAGAGTTTTTTTTCTTTACAATGTGACAATATTTTTTATTAACAAAACAAACTAAATCAAATCCAAAAACCATATAAACAAATAATCAAATAAATAAATTTATATAAATAAATGAGGTCAACATTTCTGAGCATAGAATCACAATCCTGAGGATCAATCAGATAAATCAAATGACGTAGAACACAATTCAGCTTTGCTGAGTAAAAAAGAAGTAAATAGCATCTGCAGAAAGAAAAGTCAAAACGCTATATAGGACGCAATGAAGTAATACCAACGAGGGACAGTGCAAATTAGCTTATCACACATGTCTCTGCTAAGTCTTGTGGCTCTCACCTTGTTTCTAAGCGTTTTATACTGCTGTGGATTATCACCGATTTATCGCCGATTTATCGCCGATTTATCGTGCTTCAGGTTTCGTCTCGTCCTGATTTGATTACATCTGCCGATCACTTATTGCCTTTTTGTGTACGACCCTGGACTGTTTGATGACGCTGATTCTGCCAGTTTTGTCTGTACGCTCAGTTAGTGACGCTAATGTTTACGTTCTAGTGTAAGAACAGAAGCTGGCCTACATGTTCAGATGCAAGTGTACTCGATTATCGATTATTGACATTTGTTAATCGATTCAGAATCGTTAATGTCCGAATCACCAACCAATGCATCTAAAAATCGAATCTTTCCCCACGCCCACTTGTTATTCATAGGTGTATGTGTGCGCATGCGTACACAATGAGCAGCACAAATGTCCTAACATTTGCTGGCAAACACGCAACATTTCTCTCCACTAGAACTAAAAGACAAATTAAACCAACAAAAACAGACCGAGACTCGTATTGCTCCGCCCATCAGCCTTTCCACCAGGCTGTGTGGTTGCATTTTCTTTTTATCTATCAAAACCAGATCAGTCCATCAGGTCTAGTCATTAGTCCAGGTAATGATGTGTGATTTATTACTCCAGAGACTGAGTTCAATAGGAATGTGCTTTACACCACTATCAACACCTTAAAGACTATCTTGATGTAGTTAAATTTTCACTACACCAAAACCAGAATCTTAACTGTAAAGCATTATGGTTTGGGAATTCAAAATTGCATTGTCTAGATGTCATCTGATTCTCAAAAAAGGACGGATGATGAAACATGACAAAGGGGCAAAACTAATAACTAAAAAAGAGGAAATTTGCATTTAAAAACTTAAGTGTTGCCCTGCCATGGCACGATGCTCCATTCTTGCCTGAATTCTGCAGGAAGGTCCCTGACATGGTGACATGGTAAAATATTGATATTGATATTTATGTGATACTATATGATATTGTTATAAGTAATTATTTATTTAGTAATTATTTATTACAATGCATACAGAAAAAGCATAAGTAGCTAAAGATTCTTGACGATGAAACAAATAAAACATTAACCTGTACTTCTCCCGAATGCCACTTTAATGCAAAACGTACTGCACCTGATCCAGTTAAACAGGAATAACTACACTCTTTATAAAGAAGTTCGTTCTGATTCTGTTACACACTTGAACACTCCTAAGCAAGTACAATAACCGTACAGTACTGAGTGTTAGGTTTGTCATAGCATGAATTTATCACAGTAATCCAGGCCTGATACAGTTTGGTCTGAAGCACATGGCAGTGAAGCCCAAAGCCTCTTTATCACTAAAGGAAATGACTAAGGGCACTGTGAAGGGTTCCTCTTCCTCTGCTGCTGCACAGAGAAATCAACTGATCCACTACTGAGTGCACTAGTGTCAGCTCTCATTTACTCAAACCAATATACCCCCCAACCGATCCTGATACACACACACACACACACACGCAATGCATTAGCCTGCGCACACAGGCGTTTTAAGTCACACCACCAAAAGGTTTTAAGTGATTACAGCAAGCTTTTTCATAGATGAGAAGCATGATATACGATTCGGCGTTAATTGATATGCAGCTCTAGAAGTTCCTGATTTCTCCTCTGCGGTGCATCATTAAATACTGTCGCACTTTTGCTGTTTTTGCGGTTTTAAAAAACAAGAAATTATGATACAGCTCTGTGATGCCGTATTAAAAACGTATGGCAATTTTAGGAAATGAATATTGGACGGATGCCAAATTTATTACCGCATTTATCCTCATTAGCAGGTGTTTGGGCTTGTTTAAGGCGCAGTATCACGGTCTCCATTTTATAGTATAGGACTGCGTTTTCGGCACCAAAGTGTTGCATTTCGCATATGGGCCTGAAATAACCTCTGTTACTTTTAATAACTAGGACAATATCACACTGTGTTGTGTTAGGATGAGGATCGCATCTTTACAGCATGGACACACACATAGTTCAACAGTCAAACAATATAGTGGAGCAATGAACAGTGGATACTGTAGATACAATATATGGACAGTTAACTGTCTTTCCATACCTGCTTAATCTTAGGTCTTGCTGGTTGCACAGGGCGCAGCACACAAACCCTAGACAGGGTCCATCATTGCACACACACACACACACAAACACACACACTAGTTGATCTAACTAAGAATTTGTCAAGAAGCCAATACAAATACACCCCAGGTCTCTGGAGTCACAAGGTGACAGCACTAACCACTGCACCACATAGACTTAACAGCAGTGTGCAAAAGTCTTAGGGCACCATTCAATTATATAAAATATATATTGTGGACTGAGGTGGCCCAGTGGTTCAGGTACTGGAATATGGACCAGAAAATCCAGGGTTTCCAGGCCCTTGTATTCATTGTACATTGCTCTGGATAAGGAGAAAAAAAATTATATATATATATATATATAATTTTTATATATATATATATATTCAGTTCCATTTTAAAGAGTGCTATATGGCTTGACTTGACAATTAAGTGATGACCATTAAGTTATGACTTACAAACAGTTAAACAATAGAAACTGATGGTCTTTCAGTATCCTCTTATTTTTTCAAAGATCCAAAAGTCAATGTTTTTAGCAAAAGTTCAATAACTAAATATTCAATAGCAAACAAATGAAATACAAACAGATGAGTTACAAACGAGGTAAACAATGTTGAAAGAGCGAGTGCAGGAGACAGGCTGGGGATCTAGGAAATAGTGGAAGGCTATAGCAGGGTATGAATACACATCATGTTCATGGATTCAGTGTAGAGTGCTGCAAATTCACTCATGCTTTTTGTAACTCAGCAGCTGCTTGAATAAGCAAATGTTTAACCGATTTACTGAGTGTCACCTTTCCTTTTAAAGCATTATTTAACCCTTATTCAGATCATCTTACAACCTAACAAAGTATAATCCAAGAAATCTGGGGTTAAGGACCTTAGCTTGGTGTTAGGAGGACTTAAATCCTTAATCTTCCGGTCAGTAATCTGTAGCTTCACCCCTGAGCTGACACTGTCCCCCAGGTATGCGCTGGTTTTTGAGAACATTCTAAAATGCTTTATAATTCTGCATAAATACTGTATAGGCTAAAATATTTTTAGTTTAAGAACTAGTCCTAAAAGTAAACAAGGTAAACAAAGCAAACAAAGAAAACAAGCTATTATACTTGGCCATTTATTTATTTAGAAAAATGACCTAGTATTAAATAACTAAGTAACAAATGTTTGAGAACTTTCATGCAGCACGTCCTTTACGAAAATGATCCACGGTTTGCCATGGCATGCTATCCATGTTTGTCTGTGGATAGAAAGCTATTCCATGATTACGATGGTATCTCAGTCATGGTATACAGCATAGAATAATCTGTAATAGGGACTGTGGTGGTCTAGTGGTTCTGAACTTATAATTGCTTGGAATGTAAGACTGTACTAATTGTAAATTTGCTAAATGACACAAACGTATAGTAAATAGTAATAGTAAATTAGTAAGTTGAGGTTCGAGTTCCTTACAGGGAGACCCCCAGTCATACTACCTCCAGCAATGAAGACTGGCGACCCTCAGGGTTGTGTGCTCGGTCCACTGCCGTTCACAATGTTGACTCACCACCGTGCTGCAAATCACAGCTCAAACCACATGATCAGATTTGCTGAGGATACAACAGTGTCGGGTCACATGAGCAGCCCTCACGAGTCAGCACACGGCTAGAAGGCTGGTGCAGAGACAATAATTAAATAAATGTTACAATAAATGTTAGATTAATGTCTGGTGTAGAAATGCACCATGTAAGATGGCAATTCTTAAAAAACACAATGTCAGAAGATAGCCAGAATCTTTTTTCACGCCATCGAGATCATTTATGCGTGCATCCATAAGGCAGTTCTACAGTGTGTGCAAGTTGCATTACAACGTGGACATGGACAATGCAACAACAACAACAACCAACCAACCAACCAACAAGCGCTTTTCACAAATTCAAGGTGATTTACAGCCTAATTAGAAAATAGATGAGTTTTCAGGAGAGATTTGAAAACAGAAAGAGAAGCACAGGGACGACCAGAAGTGGGTAGAGAATTCCAGAGGGAAGGAGCTGCGATGGAAAATGCCATTCGAGCCAAGGTAGATCATTTAAAACGTGGAACATACAGAAGACCATAGTCTGAAGAGCCTAACAACCGAGAGAGAGAGGAGACTCACAAAAAGCTTTTGTTAGCTATATATCGGTGGCATTTCTGCTGGTCTAGTCTTGCCACACCTTGATGGTTTGTGCTCCTCCTTCTCTCACCTTTCTCTTTGTGTTACCCGTTAGCACTATGGATACGGATGTGGATGGAGGTGCAAACATGAAAGATTATTGACAACACCAGACATACATTAGATATGAAATGATATAGGTTAATACAGATAAACTCACACATACTGTACATACACACTGGTTACTACAAGGTTAATAAGCCAATACATGCACTGGAGGCTATGGCTAATAACAAACACGTGCACACACCAGAGGCTATGAATGAGGTTAAAAAACATTTACATGCACTGGAAGCTATGGATAAAGCTAACAACAACAAAGACGAATACGATGGATAAGGTTAATAACACAGACTGAAGGCTATGGCTAAGGCTAACATTTACATAAACTGAAGGCTATGGTTAAAGCTTATGCAAGAAATACATGCACACACTTTAGGCTATGAGTAAGGTTAATAACACTTACACATGCACTGGGGGCTATATAGCTAAGGCTAATAATAAATATTCCAATGCACAGTAGACTATGCCTAAGGTTAATAACAAACACACACATGCACTGGGGGCTATGGCTAAGACTAATAATAAACATGTATGCGCACTGGAGGCTACAGCTAAGACTGATAATAAACATGTATGCGCACTGGATGCTACGGCTAAGGCTAATAACACTCACTGGAGTCTCAATTTACATTTAGTCCTCTATAGGTCCTTATCAAGAACGACTTAAAACTATTTCAATCTTACAGTCCATGAAATCGTGGATTAAGGGATTTGCTCAAGGACTTAACAACTGCAGGGATTTAAACCTTGGTCCATAGTCATGAACCTTATCCACAAAGCACTGAATAAACATATACAGGAACTATTGCACAGAAGGAGCATTTTCATTATTCGTTCACACCACAGGTACTGAGGATTATTGTAAATTGCTGCGAATAGGGACTTTTTTGGCTCCTACCTCTAGGAAGGCTCTTTTCTCACACACTTGAGAATATAACTAAGGTTAACTAAGACACAGCTATCTGCACTGCAACTTTCTTTCGAAAAGCAAATCGATTCGCTTAAGTTTCCAGAGAACGTTCCGTGTAGATATAGCGTATATAACTAGCTACAGTAATATTATGTCAATTAAAATGCCCCACAGTGGGCGACAAGGTGATGCAGTGGTTAACACTACCGCCTCACAGCTACGAGATCTTGATCTTGAAGTAAGATATTGAATTGATTTTGATATCAATGGAGTCCTGGAGTCATGTCTGAGGTCTCCCCTTGTCTGTGTGGGTGTACCTTAAATATAAGATAAGATACATAAAAATATATTTATAAGCACTTTCTATCTAACTTGTTCTACTTGAACTACTACTATGGGGATGCGTTCTGACAAATCTGATCTTATCGTAAGTTGAATACTATCAGAAATGCTTAAGCGCTGCATATATATATATATATGACTTCCTCATCAGTATCAAATATGATACTTTGATGAAATATAAAGTTTACAGCATGTTTAACAGTGTAAATTTGTATTATATATATATATATATATATACCCACAATATGCTCACCAAAATTAAGGAATATTTCAAAATGAATACAAACATTCTTATGTTCATCCCCCTGAATAGATCACTTGCTACCCAATCACAATAATTGAGTTTGCATCTCATTTGCATAATTGAACAGCTCACTTTGACTTTTCATTTGCTTTTCTGATCGTATTTATTGAAACAAACATCAAATGCTTCTTATTCATTTTAAAATATCCCCTTATTTCTGTGGGCAGTGTATAAACCGCTGGCAACAAACGTAATTACACCCCTAAGTTAAAATTGTCAAATTGTACATAAACAGTATTTTGAGACTCGTTAGTGTTACAAGGTCTCAGGTGTTAATGGGGAGCAGGTGTATTAAATTTAATGTTATTGTTCTCACACTTTCTGATACTGGACACTGGAAGTGTAACATGGTACCTCATGGCAAAGAACTCTCTGAGGATCTGAAAAAAAGATTGTGCTCAGACCATACACCACACACTGAATCAAACTGGTCTGCATAGCTATCACCCCAGAAGAAGAAAAAAAAAATGATGCACAATAAAGCCCACAAACAGTTTGCTGAAGACAAGCAGAATAAGGACATGGATTACTCAAACCATGTCCGGTGGTCTGATGAAATTTATGTGGTCTAGATGGTGCCAAACGTGGGTGGAAGCAACCAGGTGAGAACAACAAGAACAAGAAGAGTCTTGCCTACAGTCATGCATTGTGGTGGGAATGCCATAGTTTAAGGCTGCATGAGTGCTACCGGCTGTACTGTGGCATACTGAACCAGAGAATGATCCCCTCCCAGGACAGTATTCCAACATCATAACGACCCCAGACACGCCTCCAAGATGAGCACTGCCTTGCTCCAGAAACTGGAGGTGAACGTCAAAACCTAAGCCCTATTGGTCATCTGTAGGGCATTTCCAAATCAAAGGTGGAGGAGTGAAATGGCGCCAGCTCCATGATGCTGTTATGGGGGAGTGGAAGAGAATTCCAGTGTCAACATGTGAAGCTCTAGTCTACTAGTGCCATATCTACAGCGTTATATAGAAAATGGTTACAAAAATGTGAAAGGTCTACAAAATTTTGTGAGATACCGTATACTTCAACTATATCTATCACTCGCTCTCTAGGTGTGTCTCTCTCTTTCTCTCCCTCTTTATCTCAAAGTCTTGTCTGCTTGCTCTCAAAAATGTTGGGGTGTTAGGGAAATTCTATCAACATGTGTGGGAGATTCCAAGAAAGCCCGGGAGATGCAGGCTGTCTGACTTGGTTTATCTTTTTTCATTTAGAAAATCTGACATAATTTGCCCAGAGGTTGCCATACTTTTGCATCAAATCATATCCCGGGAATACTGGGCACAGAGCGTTGCAGGTTATCGCACAGTCATGCATTAACTTTCAGTACGCTTGGGGAAAACTTACAGTGGTCAATCCACGTACTGATGTGTTTCGGGATGTTGGAAGGAACCAGGGTACCCAAGGAACACCTAACTGGACAACAAGAGAGAAAACCTATTGTATGTATAGGGTCTATGGTGGTATGGTGGTTAAGGTACTGGCCTTAAGATCACAGAGGGCCATGGTTCACTGCTCAGCTGCCACTGTTTGGACCTTGAGCAAGGTGTTAAATCTACAATTTCTTATACTGGAAGGTTCTGTCTGTTGTACATTGGTTTGGGTTTTCTCTGGTGTTCAGGAAGCATTTTTTAGCCATTTTAGACAAAACATAACACTGGGAGTACCACATTAACAATATTGCTAAATCAGAGTTCCTTAACATGGTTTATATCACACTGGTAAGCTTTCACACTCTAAAACAATCATGAACTATACAAATAATTATATTAGTATATTTTTTATAGTTTGTTTTAGGAAATGTTTTCACCCAAGGAATTAAGCAGATTGTACCTGTGTCATGTTAATGCAGTGCGACTGGGTCTACATGAGTGGAGCTCCAAAAACCCAGACATCCTTCCTTCATGTAGGCCAATTCAAGCTGTTTGTATATGTCTGTGTGCCCTCCCCCTTTCCTGTAGCCCCCCGTGGCAGGAGCAGCCAAGTGGAGGACTCTGTGGGCCTGAAGGGCACTTTTCAGCCTGGCCACACATGCACTCGCTTGTGCACTATGGGTCACCGGCTTACATCAGGACGAGGCAGGCGAACGCAGCCAAGCATGGGCCTCCAACATACCTGCAGAAATAATACAGCATCGCACTGAACGCTGCATAAAACCACCACCTCACGGGCTATGTAGTGGAATGTAGGTTAGGAAATGGGTTTGTGTGGAGTTCGAGTGCAGTCAGTCGTAAGGTTTGATGCCTGCAATGAAAACTGCAGTGCCTTCAAATATGAATTTAGCCTGTTACAAACCAACAGGGGAATAGAGCTGCATGGGAATTTAGTCCTGAATTTAGCAATAAACAAATGAATAAAGGATTAAGTTGGTTGTTTTGATCATAATTTATTTACCACGCAGTATAAATGCGCTTCCTGGCCTCAGGCTGGAAAATAATCCTGGTTAGCCAGAGACCTGAAACAGATCTCGCACTGAAAACACAGCTGGACCTGTTATTCTAGTAGTAAACACATGAAGTCTGGCAATGCTAGTAGAGATTTTTTCCAAAAATCTGGTTATATAATAGCATCAAGCTGTCTGTTAAACAAGACTTTATTTATTGTTTCAATATTGTATTCATAATGGCAATGATTGTACAGAGTACAACCTCAGATCAGGAGAAAAACATTGTAAGACAGTGTGTACCCAAAATATTTTATAAATATGTTTTGTCTGGTCAACTTTATTTTATTTGTTAATAAGCATCCAGTCCTGCACGTGAGGCCTGGAACATATTCAAAAGGTTTGAGACGAGAGGTGCTGGTCATGAGAATAAAAAAATAAATGTTTGATTTCAAACTGGTGATGTCAACTGGTGATTGCAGTTATGATTTGGTACAAAAACTGCATCTGGGAAAGGTTGAGACAAAGATGCAGAGCAACTCCAATTTATAAACAAATGAATGCAAATGTTACTAAAAGTTAAAACACAATGTTCCTTAAAGGAAGATTAAAAGAAATGTGCTTATTTCAGTCCTAATTTGGCTACATTTCTATATTTTCCATATGGTTCCAGCATTTTTCATTTGGGGTTGTGCTATCACAGATCCTTCCTCATAACCCAAGTAGATCCTTAAACCTGGAAGCCTCATATTCTGACCCATTGTTTAGACTCCTAGACAGACCTACAGCCTCGTAGTCAGTACTAAACCCGGCGGTGACAAGACTTCTTGGCAACTCCAAATGCAGCTGTGCCAGGATCACCTGTCCTTTTTGGGTGCATATCTGTCTGGTTCTCCTTGTCTGGTTTCATCCTCCTCTCCTGCAGATGACATGCAGACTCCACACAGAAAGTTACCCACCACGCCACCGCTAATCACATATTACACATTACACATTCATTTACTGAAGCTTGTTGAAAGCTACAGCTGTTCATGCTTTATTTATATGTATATATTTGTTTAGTCATTTACTCGCTCCGTATCATTCTATAATCTCTCCAATTCAGAGTGGTGGGGTGGTTGAGTCACAAAACCCCAGCACAGGGAACAAGGCAGGAGTAAACAGTACTGTCCATCGCGGGGCACATGCAAGCACTCACTCACACTGGGACACCAATTACAAGCTACATTTTTGAAATGTGGAGTGAAACTAGAGCACCAGGAGAAGCCCAAAAAAACACGGGGCTGGGCAGGGACTCAAAAACGGATCTCTGGAGCTTAGTAATGACGTCACTTACTATTTATTCGTCAACTGTTAAAAAGTAAGGAATAAAGCAAAAAAATATAATCATTTTAAAAGCAAAAGTCACATAGCCATAAAACCCCAGCATACTAAATGATTTAAGGAAAAAAGTGACATGCCATGGTCCTTTCAAATATACCAGACTGTTTTATTAAAATGCTGATAAACCAAGGGCTTCCTTATTTATTCCACTACATTGCTTGGGCATTGAGTCCTTCCTTGGAACGATACAGATACATTTGCATCATTGACCTGACATTTTCTCATAAAAAAAGGTTTTGAGGGTAAATAACAGTTGTAAAGCTCTGGCGTTACACATTGTTTTCTGCTATTAAAATTCCCACTTTTAAATCATGTAGAATAGTTATAAAACGGCAAGCTGCTAACTGGGTAGAAAGCAGCATATTAGAATCTTATGCTCAGAGGCAAATAAAGAGGGCAAGCAAAATCACAATTGCTTGAGGTCTGTTCAAACCAGCCCCAGAGTTAGGGATACCAATTTGGAATTATTTTCTTTAAATAAATCAGGCTTTGTTGCCCACAGAGCGTTAACGTAGCCTCACCAGCTCTGATGTCAATACTATGAATAGCTTCTGAACTTTTTTTTCATTTTTATTTCTAGTGTAGTGTTAATAATCCTACAATACAAGGCATCTCACTATTACATTTACTATGCACTAGCGGGTGTAAAGTAACAGTAACTTTCCTGACTTTAGGACAATTTTGTTTTATAATTCAGATTATTTTATAATTTTTCTATTACTAATTTAAATTTTATTAATATTTTTTTTATTTATTTTAAACTAATTTTGCTATGATTTAATATACATTTAGTATTTATTTAATTAACATCTAGGCCGCCCATGGAGGATGGGTCCCCTGTTGAGTCTTGGTCCTCCCGAGGTTTCTTCCTACCATTTTAGGGAGTTTTTCCTTGCCACTGTCGCCCTAGGCTTGCTCAACTTGGGATTGGTCTTTTAAGATAATGTATTACTGTAAAGCTGCTTTGAGACAGTGTTAAAAAAAAGTTGAAAACGTTGAAAAAAGCACTATATAAATAAAATTGAATTGAATTGAACTGTACTAGCAGACGTTTACACATGCTTCCAGGATATTCAGACCACTGGTTTTTCAGGCTTCAGTTCAGCCATCCGCTTTTACTGTCACTGCAGAGGTAAGACATAGGCATTAATTCTGAGCTATAGGACAGTACAAGTACTTTTATGGAGGAATGGCCATCTTTGCCATATTTGACTGAAGCATTTTTCTTTCAAGGGTTACAGGATGCATCGTAACACATGAAATGTCAAGCATGTTTGTCCAAACCACCTGAAAACACTTAAAACACTCCAGCAACCCCAATAAACAAACACAGGTAAGCATTAGTTGTGTCTATTCTGCCACTCTGGTTAGGACAAAGCATTTTATCAGTTACAATTGCCACAGAAATGCACTTTGCAGCTCTACAATTACAGAATGCAGTCCATCTGTTTCTCTGCATACTTTGTTAGTCCCCTTTCCACTGTGGTGGTATGTTAGTGTGTGTTGTGCTGCTATGAGTGGATCAGAGTTTTAAACATCTCACCTTGGTCACTACAGTTTTTGATCAATTGTAGAACCTATTAATATCAAAGTAAAAGTCAAACTTATTTATTTAGCGCTTTTTACAATGGTGCATTTTCTCAAAGCAGCTTTATAATATTATATTATCTTGAAATGCCAATCCCAAATTGAGCAAGCCAAAAGTGGCAAGGAAAAACTTCCTGAATGTACACGGAAGACAATTTGAGAAGACCAAGACTCAAAAAGGGAAACATCCTGCTTGGGTGGTCTAGATGTTAATTAAAATAACATTTTTTTAACATTTTAAATAACAATTACATTAAATCATCTAAAAGATTTGACCTATTGAGTCCCCAATGGGAAGTCCTGATCTGATATATTCCCAGTTTGCTGTAATGTCATTTGAACTGGCATGTAATCAACAAGTTTGTGCAAAATCTGAAGATCTACGTATGTTTTCTCAAAATTATTTCACAATATTCCCAAGAGCATCTTGTGATGCCACTGAATGCTTGACTCTGAATGTGATGCCTGTCCTCAATTACCCTGTAAAGGCTCAATGGGGTTTAGGTCAGGCGACTGTGGAGGCAGTCAGCACTGCTTGATATTATCTTGCTCTTCAAGTAGTTTGCAATTCTTCTCCACAAAGATCTAAAAAAAGCTTTTTTCATGCATGGTCTCATGCTTTTATGTATGTATACCAGACTACTGACAAAAATTAGGGGACATTTTAAAATGAATATGAAGCGATTCAAAAAGGAGCATTTGATTTTATTTCACTAAATAAGATCATCAGAAAAGCAAACGAAAAGTCAAAGAAAGTTGATTAATTACGCAAATGAGATGCAAACTCAATTATCATTATAGAGTATTAAGTGATATATAGTGAGAATTTTAAAAGTATGTCAAACTGGAAGCAAGTGCCTCCACATTGACTTTTCAGTAGGGTGTATGGTGGTGATGTGTGATGAGGAAGAAACCTTAGGAGGACCAAAAGGCAAGCCAACCTTCTTGGGCAGCCTAGATTTTATATATAAGAAATGATCCTTATTGAAAAGTTTATAGTAGCAGTTTAAATAAATGAAACCAATTTATAGAACATTAGATAAGCAATACAACAAAAATAAAATATAACAAGCTTTAAATATACTATTTTATACACTGCAGTAAATGAAAGTATAATACTTTAAATAAGGATAATAGGGACTAATAGGGATTAAAACTATAGAATATAATACAATTGCAATAATAATAAACAAAATAATAAATATAATATAATAGAGAATGAGTTTGTTTTCTTAGTGTTATTTATTACAGTAAACAGAGTAGCTGCTGTGTCCTCAGCAGGTAAGTTTTGGGAGGCGTTAGGGTCCTCTGATGTGTTTTGAGTACAGGTATGAGGATTGCAATGAATGACAGGGGAGCTAAAAATAACTTTTTAAATAAAAAGAGAGAGACTGATTAATTGCAGGCATGCAAATGTTTATTAAAAGCCACAGCACATTTTAAATGGTGACAAAATTCTGCTGACGGCCGTGCTCTTCCTGGACTTCTCCTTCTTGGGAGTGCTGATGGTGGATGATGCTGCAGAGGCAATATTTCTCATTTAGTCTCAGATCAATCATGTTACTAAACACAATGCTGTATTTTAAATCTACAACAGGTCTTTATTGAACCAGGACCTGTTTTTTTGTAAAATGAACTCACTTCCATCAGGAGAGCACTGACTCTTCTCAGGCTTCTGCTCAGAATGGTGTCCATACTTTAGTCTTTTACAGTCCTTAAACACAAAATATCACAATAATATTTAAACTCAAATCCCAGTACAGTTGAATCAATATAGCTGATAGAACAGCAGCATGCAATAGACCTAAAGTATTTTCCAGATTATAAAACCCAC
>JAUZST010000108.1:0-18205 GCA_034779995.1 Parotocinclus haroldoi | reverse complement strand
TTGAAATACATTCTAACCATTCGCTTTGTATTTAGTGGTTATATATCTGCTTTGGAAAGCAATACGACATATATTTGAATTGAATATCAATAGTATTTGAATTTTAGACAAATTGATTTTGGGCTGAAAAATTCCCTGAATTTTTGTGGGTTTTCTCTGGAAAATAAACTTTGCTCAAAACCTTACTATAAGGACTATTTTTCATGGTGAATACGAATCAGGCATTAAAATATTGTTTAGGGGTCATTAATGCCCGTAATTTATTCTTTAAATGATTAGTATATTGAAACACATTCTAATCATTCACTTTGTGTTTAGTGGTTATAGTCTGCTTGATAAGGGAATACGATATGTATTTGAACTGAATGTCAATAATAAAAGCTTCTTATTACGATGTATTGGAATTTTTAGACAAAAAGTATTTAGTCACCTGCAGGGAACAAAATTTACTAGAATGAGGTTTCAGATCATCTTCTATTATCCAAGTCCAATCTGAGCCCAATCTGAGCAAGCCTAGGCAACAGTGGCAAGGAAAAACACCCTAAATATTATAAGTAAGTAACCTTGGGAGGAATAGCACAAAATAATGTGTACTTGTATAAAACTTTCAACTAAAAGATTTTTCACTCCCCTGCTATAAAACAGAATTATATGACATATGATTACGCCTTCTGGTGTTCAAATAAATAAATATAAACACTGTGTCCATTCACTGTGTACACACAGATCAAAGACAGTAGCTTCAGCAACACTGCTGTGTCTGCTCTACTTAAAGCCACACACTAACATACCGCCACCACATCAGTGTCACTGCAGTGCCAAAAATGATCCACCACCCAAATAGTACCTGATCTGTGGGGGTTCTGACCATTAGAGAGCAGAGTAAAGGGCAATAACAAAGGATGTAGAGAAACAGATGTACTGCAGTCTGTATTTTTAGAACTAGAAATTACTTCAATATTGGAATTGGAGCTGATAAAATGAACAATAAGTGTAGAAACAAAGAGGTGTACCTAATGAAGGGATTTAGTCATGTACGTTGGCTGTGTTGGTGCAGTGGTTAAGTAACTGGACTACTGACCAGGAGGACCGGGGTTCAAGTTGCAGCACTGGCAAGTAGCCATCGCTGGACCCTTTAGCAAGGCTTTAAAGCCATAACTGCTTGGCTTGTTCATTGGAAGATGCAAAAATATTATGATTTTTTACATTTCTGTGGTTAAAGGTGTCTACAGAATACTGTAAATGTAAATATTGGACAAAATTTTATAGCCCCGTAGGCGACTGTACTGTATATTTAGCAATACGGAATCAGTTTAGGTCAGTACGTTTCATTGTTAGGGTGAGTTTGATTGCAGACGTCGTGTTTATGAGACGACATGGCTCGGGAGGTTCATTCCCAGGGTGGAGCGGCCTGGGTCCTTTATGTTTAGAGTCTGCGTGTCCTCGCCGTGTCTGCGTAGGTTTACTCCAGTTTCCTTCCACAGCCCAAAATATGGATTGGCTCCCCATCTAGGATTGTTCCTGCCCTTGCGGCCAGAGTTGCCGGATGGGCCCACGACCCCGTGTGGATTAAGCAGAAGATTGTGTTTATGAGACTGGATTGAAAAATGAGTCACTCCATTGTTGAATACATGCATACGATTATCTGTGTCTCACACACATGGTTTAAAAGCTTGCTGTCAATTTACATAACACAAAGTGCTCTCTGATTTCTCACTTTTTACTGCGGAGTTATATCTGTATAAACACTATAACTCTATGTCTGTCTTTCTGTTTCAAAAAGTGGCTGTAAAACTCCAGAACTGTTTCACTCTTCAACAAAAGTATGTAAACAGCCCTTCTGTCTAGACGGTTCTGTTGTTTAAGTCACACCATTTGTTAACAGGCACACCAAACTCAAACATAAAGCCTTGCAATCTCCATAGTCCAACGCTTGCACAATGAGTACAATGAGTTCTCACTGGCATCTTTTGGACAGTCACTCAGTCTAATCCCCTTTGATCCCAACACATAGAGGAAAGAAGACAGCAACTCAACATAAGACCAAAAATCTGACCTTATCCTACTTAACCCTATTTAGCACATTTAGGATAAATAAAGATGCAGATCGGCATTATTGGGGCTGTGGTAGGTCCAGGGTTCAAATCCCACCTCTGGCAAGCTGCCACTATTGGGTACCTGAGTAACGTCCATAACCCACGATTGCTTGGATTGTAGGACCATTTCAAATGTAAGTCGCTCTCGATTAGTGTGTCTGCTAAACGATATAAAATGTAATGTCAGACCCCATTTTTGTGGCATGTTCCCAAACGTAGGGGGAATCTTTTCCAGAAATGTTAAATCTATTGTAGTAACAAAGGGGAATCCAGAGGGAAATTCACAGTAACCCCCCTATTGCTGTACATGATGTGTGCTTGAGAACAAATTATTTGGCCATATAGTTTATCTACCCTGCTGTACAGTAAAGGTGCTTCACTGATAGACACAGCAGCCAAGGAAGGTCAGACGTGCTGCAGTGCATGCTGTTTGTGGGCCAGGTGTCTTCTCTGTATCTGCACAGAGAAGGACATTCATACCTGTCACACGCAGCATGTCCTTCTGTCCCATGTTGTCCTTCATCTTTCCTTTGTCTCGTCCCTTTCGAGTGGCCCCTTGACAGCGGCACTACTTAAGACACACTTAAAAACCTTCGTCTCGTGCCAGTAAAGCCATTCGGAGATTGAGCCTGCAACAACGCAAGTGGATTGAATGCTCAAGTCACTGTGTTTACTTAATGACTGCACGGAGAGCAACCTGCAGCAAGCCTCTGTCGGATCAGAATGAGACGGAACGAATGAGTGCAGTTCCTTTATATGTATGACATGCGGAATGCACTTTACATGAAGACGCTAAGAAATGGCTCCCCGCAGAGGAACGACCAAAGCTTTAACATCACTGAGATAGCACCATGTGCTGTCATTAACCTGTGGGAACGTATTCAAAGGCGTTAGATAATTATACTATTTGATTGCGTTAATCGCTCCAGTTTTAACACGTTAAAACCTGAATTTTTACTCAGTAATTGTTCAAATACGTCATTTTGCCTGCTTAATTGACAGTGATTTTTTGTTTAAGTTGACATTATTTACCAGAATCATTAGAATAGATTTAGAAGACCCCTGCTGAGAGAAAAGAGAATCCCAGTTTTGAAGGCAGAAAATAACCAGTTTGCTGTACGTTTTTTGGAGCTACAAAGACAACTCATTGCTGCATTGTACAGAACAGTACTGTGCTGTTTTCATATTGTGTTATAGTAAATGTTACTGTTTAAAGGAAGACACTATGTGCAAAGTATCTAAAGTCGTCGTGCAGATGTTAAACGTGCATCAATCTAAAACAATTCAATAAAACAAAAATGCACAACAGGGATTAGCAAAACAATACATTATTACTGCAAACTTGATTTCATTAGGACCTGCTAATAGCATGTTGCAAGCTCTTATCTCATGTGTCTCTTATCCCATTTTGTTGAACCACGAACGTTAGTGTGTTTATGCACCTTAACCAAACTCTGTTCCCTTTAGGCTAATGAAGTTCCACAGTAGTGTGCAAAAGTCTTAGGCCACCATTACACATTACCAGTAACAGATTATTGTTTTGGCCCTGGTACAATGGCCTTACATGCTCTACTTATTTCTCAGGTGCCATATAAAAATTTCTTTCAAGAAATAAAGTTGAAATGAAATAAAGTTTGACAGCCCACAGTGTTAAGTATTTAGTGTGACCTCCCCTTACACTTGATCAATAGCCGTGTCTGGCAGCTTCATCTGGATGCCAAGTTGACACTTTTGCACTCCAAAGATCAAAAGCCCGATCAGCAATGGTCTTTTTTTTGGATCTGTACCAACCAATAAGCCACATCTTAAGAAGGGGAACAGGGTGGAACAAGGTTTGAATGGGATTCAGTTAGTCACATGGCCAGCAGGGGTCACTGTAACAGCACTGGGGACCCACTTTTTTCCTGCATGCCTTCGTCTCTTGCATGTAATGCTTAATCAGCCCTGAAGGTACTGCCAGGACTTGATCCTAAATTATCATGTTGATGAACTAGCACATTAGACTGGTGCGCCACCTGTTTGTTCTGGTCTCACTAACATTTTTGGACGTGTCTCTGAGTCTGTATGCTTGTATTGAACCCTGTCTGGACAGTTTTGCCAATCTTTACCATTGTCCTTTCTGTCATCGCAGGCGTGTAACGAGTTTACCACTCACGTGATGAACCTGCTGAGGGAGCAGTCACGCACACGGCCCATCTCGCCCAAAGAGATCGAGCGCATGGTCAGCATCATCCACCGCAAGTTCAGCTCCATCCAGATGCAGCTCAAACAGAGCACCTGTGAGGCCGTTATGATCCTCCGCTCACGCTTCCTCGATGCCAGGTCTGTGAACAGCTCATACTTCTGCTTCTGCACTAATAAAAAGAGTCCACAGGGACCTAAGAGCATCCATTAGACAGTGCATTTAGATGTGCCGCTGTTGAAGCTGCATGAAATGAATTTTAAATATGAATTATGAATATTTGAGGCAGTTGAATACTGTTGGAACTTGGGCTCTTGAACAACTACCTTAATCCTTAGTTGTTAAACCAAGTCACTTTGGATAAGGGTGTCAGTTTCCAATGATAATGTAATATCTGATTTAATAGCTTCCTTGCTGAACTAATGTGACATATCTTATCTTAAACCATTAAGTTTTAACTGAATAAGCTGTGGGTGGCACGGTGCCTCGGTGGCTAGCATTTCTCACAGCGATAACGTCCTGGGTTCGATCCCAGCTGGAGTTTACTCTGGGTACTCCTGTTTCCCCAGAGACATGTTCGTTATGCTAATTACGTTGTGTGAGCACCAAATTCATATACAAAGGATCGGTCCTTATCTAGGTTTGTTCCTTCCATGCTTCCTATGCACCCGGCTAGACACCGCATTTCCCTGATCGGGATTAAGTGATTAAGCAAATGAAAGAATAAGCTGCGGGTGCTGCAGTGGGTAGCACCATGTAATTCAACCTTACAGCAATAAGGTCCTGGGTCCTTTCTGTGTGGAGTCTACACGTCCTCCCCTTGTCCACTCGGGTTTACTTTGATACGCCGATATCCTCAGACATTCCATAGACATGCATGCTAGGTTAACCGGCGATGCTAATGTGCCCTTAGTGTGTGTGGCTGTGCGTATGAGTGTCCCTATGCGCCCTATGATGGCTTGGCACCCTGTACAGGGTTGTTCCTGTCTTGCACCATGTGCCACCCGCTTGCCTGCGACCCTGATCAGGATCACGTGGTTAAGAATGAATGAATGAATAGATGAATGAGCTTGGGTGAGCATGGGTGTACTGTGGCTTTCAGTCCAGGGGCATGTGTGATTAAGGTTAATTGGTGCCTCTAAATTTTCCTTCGTTTGTGCCCTATAATAGATTGGCGCACTGTATAGGGTTGTTCCTGCCTTTCTCCCTGTGTCACCGGCTAGCCAGATAAAAAAAATGCATGAATGAGCGAATAAGTTGGTCTTACCTCCAGTGCTCCCCCCCAGCAACTCCTTTCACCCTCCAGCACCCCTGTGGTTAAAAGTCTGGGCTTGCTGCATCGTGACAATCACAATAAAAAAAGATGTGTACAACAGATGGTCGTATCCATCTTGACAATTTTAGTCAACTTCCACAAAAGCAAACAGACACTGCATGGTTATTCCACTGCTCACGAGGAAACACCCACATTTGATTACGTAATGCTTCAGCTCTGAAATGGGTGGAAATTTGAAAAGGTTGCTAGCATCTGTTGACAAGAGCTAAAAGTGTTCCCGCTGTATTGTGTCCCAGTGCGATGTGTTATATTCCTTTATATTTGGGCATGTGTTGGCGTTCGAGTGTGGATCTGCTTCCGAAGATAACATGCTGCCATTGTTCAGCTTCTTTTGTTAGATCGGCGTGTTTGAGAGCTGAGATGGCTTCAGCTCTCCTCCTACATTTCTCTCTTATTGTGGTCTTACCCATGACAGGGGTGTCCGCGTAAACTTAACAGTCGTGCAGTTTAATTGTGCAGGCCTTAATTTGGTGGCGGTGGCGTTACTGATCCCAGAGACCCAGAATTTTCCTTCTACATATTCTTAGATGCTCCGGAGTGTGCCGAGCTCGCCCGGTTTAATGTAATCACTTGTTCTCTTTGATGCATGCCTGGGATTTGCATATATTTCTTTGAGGATAAATCACGCTGGAAGTTTTGAGTTGGAGGCATAACATTTAAATGAGGCTCTTGCTCCCATTTCACCACGCGCTATCCATTCTGCTGCAAATGATAGCGCAAAGTCTCTCTCAGCGTCTCTCCTCCCCCTCTATCTCCCATCCAGGCACTCGGTTCTTTAGTGTAATTCGCAGGCTGAGACCATGCTGTGCTCATTTGCATACATTGAAGAGGGGCTTTGTGGGTAGGAAATCGTCTCGCTCCATGTCGCGGGGGAGCACGTTCGCCGCTGCAATGTGCAAAGCCCCCGTGAGACGTGCCACATTCACACACTTTTAACCCAGGAGATGAGTGATCCTGGCACCCACCACTGCTATTCCTCCCAAGCTCTTCGACTTCCTCCAGCACGGGTGTGAACCCCCGTGCCACGCTTCCTCGTGAATAATACAACGCCTGCCTTCACAATGAGAGCTGGCACCCGCATATCGACATGTATACAAAACATAGCTTGCATATGCAACAAGCCGAGGATCTGGCGTTTTATGGCTAAACATTAGTATGCAGTTCCAACAGACTCGTCACAAGCATGTCATCTCTCTCTCTCTCTCCGTGCTTCCTCTCCACGACAGGAGAAAGAGACGAAACTTCAACAAGCAGGCCACCGAGATCCTGAACGAGTACTTCTACTCCCATCTGAGTAACCCGTATCCCAGCGAGGAGGCTAAAGAGGAGCTGGCCAAGAAATGCTCCATTACCGTCTCCCAGGTGGGTCCCGCTTTGAACTCAAAGCGAGCTACGGATATTTTCTGGAATTTTCTGGATTAAGATAATTAGGCGATACTTTGCATTCGAGGTGGGTACTGGAAAGGACTTAACGATGCAATACGAATCACGATACATGGGTCACAATGCGACACAATACGACTCAGTGTTATATGACGATGGATATTGTGTTATATTGCCATATTCTACACAGTTCACTGAAAATATAAAAACAGCTGAAATACAAGGTACAAGGCCGTATTATCGGAGTCGTCTTAATTCGTCACATCACATTGAAAACTCAAAGGACAAATTAAGTCAACAGAGTGGAGAATTATCAGCTAGGCACCGGATCTCCCCCAGTCCTGATCAGGATCAAACGAATAAAAAAGTGAAGCATTCAAGTAAAATCCGTAATACATAATCTGCATTTCATTGACGGAGTTTGTCCTAATCTTCATATTCCACATGGTGGTTTGTTCTTGATGGTGAAATAAGTTAATTGTGAAGCTAACAGTTTAGTGACTGGCGTAGTGTGCAGATTTTGGTTTTGTTATAACATTATTAGTCTTTTCAAAGCCAAACTACCTCTGTAGTAAGATGTCTAGCAAATTAATCTGGAGGTGTAGTCTGCAAAGATGGTGGTCTCTGTATTTTGTCCCCTGCTGCCTTTTGTTCACTCATTTTTAACTTCAGTTTAGGTCTCTAGCTTGGTTTGTGCACTCTGCATAGACGATTCACAATCAATTACAATTATCTTACCTAGCCCAATGCTAAATGACAGAGTGCATTTTGAACCTGTTTTGACAGTTTTGTTTTTTTGTTTTTTTTAGTAACGTGCTCGATAATGTCAGCTCACACATTACTAAAATAACCGATAAGATATTTGGTGTGTGGGATAAAATCTGTTACTATTTATAAGTATTTATGTTTTTTTTTTGGTTGCCAGTTGGCCATTGACATGTACCAGGTACATGCATACTTTTGATACTCCCATTATAGCAGAATAATATAATTAGTCATCCTCTAATTTGGTGCTTTCTCTGGGCTGTTATTGCACTTGAACTTGCTCTAAACCCAAATCTCGTTGGAGAGACTCGTCCCAAAGTCTTGTACTTTCTGTTTTAGAACCTGAACGCACTCTTGAAAAGCAATCTCTTGTCCACCTGGGGGTTACTACAATTGCACACGACATTATGTGTGGAAGCTGTTCTAGCCTTATTATTCGCTGTTAATAGGTATTAGATCTGGATGAATATAAAAGCAGATCTGAAGTGCTGGCCAGATTCCGAGGTGTTACAGAACATGATTGTTGGCGGAGAGTTTATTATGCAAAATGGAATCAAAGAAAGATGTCAGAGTGGAGAAAGGATGTTGTTGCATTTGGTACAATGCCTTTAGAAAGTCATCATACCCTGTCAAAATCTTTAGCTTTTGCTACAAAACACCTTAAAAAATCACTTCTTCTCCCAGCTGCATTTACACATTACAACACCCTACACCAAATTGAAAAATAATGTTACATTTCTATTCATAATAGTATTCATTTAGTTTCATTTATTTAGTAAAATGGCTGGTTTCGAAACAAGGACTGGGGTGGCCCAGCGGTTAAGAAAATGTTAAATAACAGTTAAAGACCTGAAGGGCCAGGGATCAAATCTCTGTTAGGTTCTTGAGCAAGGCTCTTAACCCACAATTGCTTGGATTGTAAGAATGTGTAAATGTAAATGATCAGCCCCTTTAGAGCAACAATTTACCTGCATTTACCTTCTGTTGCAATTGCATTTTTGAACACCAGAGGGTGCAATCATATGTCACGCTCATATACACATTAAGTATAACAGTACATATCATTTTGACTTGTTATCGCTCAGAAATACAAAAGGATGTGTTATTTAATGGGTAGTGTAGCCACAGTAGAACATTTTATTCACACTTTTAAACCTCTGTTGTTTACACTTCAGAATATGTCATTTTAAGTCGAATTTAGAAGTCGAATTGTGAACTCCAAGACCTAAAATTAAAACTGTATGGATTGTAATATAGAAAAAACATCATATTAGTGTAAAAATATTATATATGATAAAGATCTGTTTTAATTCATTTACACATAGACCACATGACATGGAATCAAATCTCTCAGTACTAGAGGTGCGTCTGTACGCATGGCGCAATCCACACTTTCTGCAGAGCAATCACCGATTCTGATTGCGTATCCCTGTGTAAATCCATATGTAATGATCCCCAATTATGAACACCTGCGTTTCTGCGCAGGAGTACCCCGCACCTGCTTATGTTAAATGGATGATGTGCGTGAAATCGCTTAATGAATATGCGGTGCCATAATTTGACGATGCATCTGGGTGCCGTTCTTGGACGGAGTCGGCGCAGAATGATTGGTCGAACCCGTCTGGTGCCATTTTGCAGTAAAGAAACACGTTTAGCTGCCGGATTGGCGGGTGAGGGGGAGAGCGTTTCTGCAGGATTGATTTGGTTTACATTTTAATGTTGTTTATCATTAGAGCGAGCCTTTATCCGCACAGCTTCATCTGGGAGTGTATTAGCGGTAATGGGTGTTAGTGCGTGCGAGGACGGATACGTGCCGTCGTAGTCCTTGATGATAGCTGGCTGCAGATGTAGTGACTTAATGAGATTGTTATTGGCTATCTTTTTTATTCTGACACTAATGCGAGCGTGCTCTGGTAGTGCGGGTATTCTTCACCCTTCCATAGACAGGGATCTAAATGTGAAGGAGGCACATATTTGTCTACAGTCATCTTTGTTATCTATGGCATTGTTCAGGCGTAGAGGGAGCAATCTCATCACCTGCCATCACTGCTCGGGGATTTCAAAGTCTCTAATAAATCATATCACAATATTGACCAATAATAACAAGCATACTGGTGAAACAGGGGCTCTCTGTTACGTGTGACAGAAAACAGGGGTTAAGTGATCATAACAACATTTTTTCAGGTGTCCAACTGGTTTGGAAACAAGCGGATCCGGTATAAGAAGAACATTGGAAAGTTCCAGGAGGAAGCCAACATGTACGCCGCCAGAACAGCCGTGAATGCTGCCAGTGTGTCGGCTCATGGCAGCCAGGCCAATTCCCCCTCGACCCCTAACTCAGCAGGTGGGCATGTACACCCATCATACATCTTGACTGCATTCAATTACACTTATTTTCCAACATGTTACACTTTCACTCAACACTTTATTACCACAGCTGCAAATCTTCCTCTAGATGGTCCAAAAGCTACATACTGGAGTAGATTTAGAGGAACATCTTTAAGCACACTGGAGAGCTTGTTTACCTCTTTCTAAGTGTCAGTTCAGTTGATTTATATATATTTTTTTCTTAGCATTCAGTTTGCCAGCGCTGATTGTTTATCATATGGACTCACCTTGTGTTTATTTGGTCAGGCCATATTTTGTATTTAAAGGCCATAGTTTAGTCAAAAGTCAAATTTATCTGTATTGCACTTTCCTCAGTGAAGCAACTTTACAAATATATATCTTAAATGTAACTTAGGGTGATAGTGGCAAGGAAAAATGTTATATTCTAAAAAATATATTTAAAGTTACATATATATAAACTATAAAAGCTATAAAAGCTATAAATATATTTTTATAACGTGTGTATCTACTGTGTATATATATATATATAAACACAACATATGAACAATATACATGGTACAAGGTCTCAGGTGTTAATGGGAAGCAGGTGTGTTAAATTTAGTGTTATTGCCCTTACACTCTGCCATACTGGACACTGGCAGTTGAACACGGCACTTCATATCAAATAACTCTGTGGGGATCGTAAAAAATAAGTGAACTGGAACCATGTCCGGTGATCTGGTGAGATAAACTTTTGGTTAAGATAATGTCAAGCGTATGTGCTAGCAACCAGGTGAGGAGTACAAAGACAAGTGTGCCTTGCCTCAAGCATGGTGGTGGAAATGTTATGGGCCATAGGGCAGTAATTCAACAGGATAACAATCTTAAACACGCCTCCAAGTTGCCTAGCAAAGGAAGCTGAGGGTAAAGACCAAGCATGTCTTCAGTCCTAAACCCTGTTGAGCATATGTAGGGCATCCTCAAAGAGAAGTATTTAACATCCACCAGCTCTGTGATGCCGTCGTGGATGCGTTGAAGAGCATTCCTGTGACAAACTGGGAAGCTCTAGTGAACTCCATGAACAAGAGATTTAAGGCAGTGCTGGAATATAATGACTAGCTATATTAGTAGGTGCGCAGAATAGTAGATCAATTGCACTTTGCAGAAAACAGATCAAAACAGTGCTGCTTACCTCATGTACAGTGGGTGTGGCTTTACATGTGAGAGCCACAGGAACGTTGGGGAAGAAGATGGGACAAATAAATATTTACAAACAACTGAAGATGAGGAGTAAGTTCTGCTATTGTTGACATGGCTTGTTATATGAGTATTCAATAAGTAGCAATGTAGTTATTTAGCTACCTAAGATCTGTAAAAACAGGATTTGATTGTAGAGTAGTAGTAGTAGTTCAGAATAATACTTAAGATTTTATAGTGCACCATCTAATCTGAGTCAGAAAATCAATTCCTCTGTCACTAATAAAGTTTGGTGTTTTATTTATTTCTGTGTATTATTGTAAGTTTTATATTTAGCCTCTGCTTATTTAAACAATCACTTTAAAGACTTAAAATATTTGTAACTTAGTTGAATTTTTGCCTAAAGCATGTAAGCTGCCCAAGGAAGTTGGGTCCCTTTTTGGAATCTCTGTCCTCCCAAAGTTTCTTCCGCAAAATATTTAGGGAGTTTTTCCTTGCTACTGCCACTATGGGCTTGCACAAACATGGTTTTGGACCTGGATAGTCGTACTGCTTTGAGACATTGCTCCATTGTAAAAAAGTGCTATAGAAATTGAACTTTGAACTTTGAACTTTGGCTCACTTTCCATGATTTAGATGATCATCTGTTAGCATTGAGTTTTCCTGGGCTGAACGTGTCTCCCTGCTTGCGTTCAATGGTCTCCTCATCCGTTACTATAGAGGTATCCAAATGAAATAAATTTGTTTAATATCTGCTTGTCCTGTCGTAGTCAAGACAACGTATCCAGGCTTTTACTGTAACTGCGACTAATAAACTAGCCAATGACCATCAAGCTATGATATAGCAGTGTTGGAGTACTCAAGTCCTTGGTTCTCCATTCTCTAACGCGAGTTGTAATAAATTCTCAATCGACTGGGGTAATCGAATTTCAAGTGACTTTATGTGTAGGACATGCACTTTCCATCATTAGCCCGCTAACTCTTCAGCTCGTCTCTTGCTTTACGCGTGCTACCGTGTGTTATCTCTTGCTCAGCAACAGTGCTGATGCTCTGGTCTCTGTGGGCTGCTCTTTCTCTCTGCTCGGTTACACTTGTCTAACGGTACTTCCGCATGGCTTTTTTCCTCTTTCTCTCTCTCTCTCCCTCCCTTTCCCAATTTGTGCTGCTACATCTTTTTCCACTTCTCGTTCCTCTCCTCTGCTCTCAGGTTCTGCTGGCTCTTTTAACATGTCCAACACTGGCGATTTGTTTATGAGTGTGCAGTCTATGAATGGTGATTCGTACCAGGGGGCTCAGGTGGGAGCCAACGTGCAGTCGCAGGTACGCTACACAGCCTGCTCACTTCACTTTCAGTGTGTAAACATAAGAGTTGCACATGTACAAGGTGGAGTTCAGGATCATACCTAATGTGCTGTGATTGACCAAAACTGGTCTGAATTTCACATTTTATTTTATGATCTACTGATCCTGCTGTTGTCAATATTTGATATTTACAGAATATTTACAAAAGAAAAGCCATTTTGGTCATTCTTACATAAAATTTTACGTGGACATAAAAAGTGAATCATACCAAATGTTGAATAAAAACTATTAGTGTTATGGTATTTAAATAATAGGAAGATCAGACCAAGTCCTGGCACTGCGGAATGCCTATGCTAGATATGGCATAATTTAGCTTCTAATAGGACCTCCATGTAGCAGTATCTCAGCAGTTGAGGTCCTGGGCTATTATTCTGGGGGCTGTTAGTTGGGCTGAGTGATGTGACTCAGAATACCGTGTGACAGTAAAAAAATGTCTAACGGGAAAAATTTGACTATACCGTTTGTAACACAGCATTCTAGTAATGTATTCAGTGGCGCCTTGCAGTAAACAGAACAAAACAGTGCTGCTTACCTCATGTACAGTGGGTGGGGCTTTACATGTGAGAGCCACAGGAACGATGGTGGAGGAGATGGACATTTCAGAGACAATAAATATTTGCAAACAACAGAAGATGTGAGTTCTGTTATTTTGACGTTGGTCTGGTTTTACAAAGTCCAACGCTGGAGAAAAAAAACTAAGAAGTCAAAGAAATACTAAAAGTCCTGGAACGTATTCGAATACTGAAACCATTATGCTAGAAACTGTGTTTATTCAGAAGGACTAACTAAATGATCAAATCAAACCAGATGTACAGTGCTGTGGAAAATTTTGTTGTTTTACCGACAAATCCAATGTTTTATGATATAAACGATTTTACCTAGTCTAGATCTGTCTGTTGGTGGCCTAAGACTTTTGCAGAGTACTGTAAACGTACATAAGTGTAAAATAAACCTGCTAACTGTTGATTTCAACATTTTATCACAGTTTATCGACACAGGGAGCACTTGGTTCATTTTTCCTCTTCCTTGTTCTCTCGGTTCTATTTTTTCTGCACCAAACAATAAGACTTTGTTCTCGCAATACTACGACTTTTTTCTTGTGAGTTTATTCTCAGGACATTACAACATGTTCTTTTACTCCGTGAGCCTAAAATGTTGCTGTATGAAAGTGTTGGGTGTTAAAAATAAATCCAAATCTGGCAGATGGAACAACATATCGAATGCCATTACATCCTATATTTGGAAGAACAGATATCAGATTTACACAGATAACAAGGAGCTGTTCATATAAATTCTAAGTAGTAAGTGCAATACAGTCATGTAACCCATCAAAATGTAGTATGTGTGTCATGTGGATGTAGGATGTGAATGCAGAAAGTGTGACATGAAGCATGTAGGAACAGATGTTATGTTAATTAAGGATCACTGATTCCTTTTGTTTCCCTTGGGTTAAAACAATGTGAGGATTAACATTAGCATTTTGTACTCTAGAAATGCACAAAGTCACATTTTATTCTGTTGCTGAAATATTAATCAACAATGACTTGTAATAATAGTCAGGGACATAAGTTCAGTTTTTAACCCAGTTTATGTACTTACAGACAGCCATGTACCCTGAATAGACTGCCAGTCCATCACATTCTTGTGTAGGGGTCAGTTTAGGGTGCCCTGTCTGATGCCCAATCCAGCTGGAAATCACCTTTGGGACTCAAACCCACTGGGACGCTTGAGTGTTTGTCCTTGAATTTCAGCTTCTAGCATGATACATCACAACATAATTTTGGATTATAGTAATACAGTGAATAAATATCAAAGGGCTTTTCTTGCCAGTAGGTGAATATGAGGTAAAAGGTTGCAACAACTTACCCATGTAACCCTGAGAAAATAAAAACATCATGTGATTAACTTCTAAAATAAAAATAGCACTCAAGTTGCGTGTGTCCATTGCACCGCTATCATGGTGTCCCAGGTTCGAGTACCATCCAGGGTACGGTTACGCATTCACCCAAGGCACCAAATGCGCTAAGCAGGCAAAAACATGGGTTTGGAATCAAATAATAAATAAATAAAAACTAGCACTTGGGTGGTGTGTCTGAAATTCTCCAGCCTACTACCGTAATGTCGTAGTGGTGTCTTGTGGCCTGGCTGATAGTGATACCTGCATGATTGCCCATGCCTGAGAGTGAGGAGGGGAAGACAGACAGGGGGATCATCCTGTGGGTGCTTCAAAATTGATCTTTGTCATCATTAATTCCGTTTCAGGACAACCTTACACCTGTGTCCTTTGCTGTTTGTTATATTTGTTAGACTAACCTCAAAACTGAGCATGAAAAGCAGGCTTCTAAATGCTAAAAAAAAAAGAATCAATAAAATCTGAAATCTTTTCTTACTTGTAATTTGCGTTTGCTCTGTAACTATTCCTTGTGCCGGACGTGATCAGTACTGGCGAGATCGAGATTTGAGCACTACAAATTGATACAGTCACCATTTCATGTTTTGAACTGTGTTACTCAATGTTGTGTAGAGTCTAAATCCCACCAAAACAGCAGCGTTTGTTTTGGCTGCAGGACTATTTAGCTTTTATGTTGTGCAGCTCTGACATCGATGAGGTACTGAGGAATGTTACAGGTCCAGTAAAGAAAAGAAAGAGAAAAAAAAAACACGGTTTATAACAGAATGCATCAGAAAGCAGAAAGAGGTTTGTTTCTTTTCTGATGGAGGTAAATGAGGTTAGGATATTTAAAACATCGATTTCCACTGGGAAGCCAAAAATGTGTTGGCGCAGTGCAACTAGAATTATCTTGTGTTTAACCATCTTTCCCTCTTTTAGATTTCAGTAATACTCGGTGTACTCTTCTTTTTTTAATCGGATAATTTAATGTTTTCTCTCTCTTTTGGCTCATTTGACCTTGTTTTTCTCGCCTGAAGTTTCGTCTCGGCATCTGTGCTTTCTTGTCGACCTTGCTTTGTTTACTTTTGTGTGTGTCTGACCTTGCCTCGTTTGTCTGTGTGTGTGTGTGTGTGTGTGTGTGTGTTTCAGGTGGATACCCTTCGCCATGTTATCAGTCAGACAGGAGGATACAGTGATGGCCTCACAGCCAACCAGATGTACAGTCCGCAGGGCATCAACGTAAGGAGAGAAAAAAAATTATTTTGCCCTCTACCAATTACTTCAAAGCCATAGGGCTGGGTTGGCACTTGCTGGGACATGTCTGCAACTTGTGGTTGCCCGGTTTGATTAGCTGTGTGTTGTTAGTACCACAGGGTTCGGACACGTCAAGCGGCCGTCACATCCAATCAGATCTTCCCGAGCACCTGTAGTAACTGAGGACAGGTGAGACGGGCTTCCCCATAGCTGTCTGAAGTCTTATTTAAAATGGCTATAGGAAAAATCTGTAAGCCAAATGCTAAAAATGCAACTGAACTCCCCCGAAGCTTGCCCCTTTTTTCATCTAGTTACGTTATTTAATTATTTCTTTCCTTCTGAGAGGGCTCCGCTGCTGGCGCTTCGTTGCGGTCGCAAAATTCACAGCGACAAGTCGTGTGGTAAAGGGGAAAATCGATCAGACAGACACATGGGGAGCCGAGCGCGCACTCGGGACAGGAATCCAAGCACATTGCTCAGATCACGTTTCCGCCCAGCTAATGGCCCTGACAGCGAGAGGGGGTGGGGGTGGGGGTAGGAGGAGGAAGGTCAGAAACTGTGCTGCCACATCTCACCCTGCGCTCTGCCGTATGATAATGAGATCAAGCACGCTCTGAAAGAAAAAACACGGATGTATTCAAATCCCGCTCAATCCCAAAACGCAATCCCTATTTCGCTCACCTCGTCCGGATCCATTCCACACACATAAAAGCAATGCAGGGGCTTTAAATATCTCCAGAAGGGCGGCACAATTAATCATACTGTCGATTGGCTTTTAGATTGGCTTCAATGAATTGCACACAATTGAAAGCAATATTGATGTTCTTATTTAAAACTCAACCAACAATGTTAATTATATGAAAAAAAGAAAATGTTACCATTCATCAACAAGGGAAACAATTGAAATGGAATTTGAGTATATCCTTTAACAAGGCGACAACCCAGAACGTGGAACCGACAAAAGCTTCATTTTTGCAGTATGTATGTATGTAGCATTTTAGTAATGTACTCTGTGACTTATGTAATTGGATTGGAAAATGTAAAGACAATTAGCCATGTTATATGTTGGATTTTATGTAGTCTTTAATTACATATCATATCTGATGTGTAATTAATATGTGTCGTAAGTGTCAAAAATGGAAGGCGAATACAGAGCTGATATAAAGATGAACCACAAAAGGGCTGGAGTCAAAAACCACTCCTAAGTAAAATAATAATAATAATAATAATAATAATAACAGATAAAAAAATAATAAACACGTTAAATAAAAGGGCAGCGGTATATCCGGATCCAAACACAGAGCATCAAAGTCACATGAGCTCAGGGATGATGAAACTTCACAACAAGTGTGTGACAGAATGGCATTTTAAAATGTGCCAGCGCTGCAATCAGCTGATAAGGACTCACTATGTGTGGTCAGTAAGCAGAGAGAGTGGGAGTGTAGCATGCTGGGGAATGGATTTCAGAAGTGACATGGTCAGAACACACATAATGTAATACAAAACTGATGATTTTATTTGATTCTATTGTAGCAATAATAATATTAATAAATACACTATTAATAGCATTCACAATAAATAATACTTAGTAACTAGCGGTTAAACCATGAATTAAAGCCAACAAGCTTGCTTTTGAAGCCAGAATTCATCTTTTTCTTTCTTCAGCTTGTAGCATATAGGCTATGGAGAACCTACTTTAGCTAATTTAAAAGACTCTATTAAAATCGACAGATACATTTTTTCAGGGTAACATTTAAAACAGTCACGCTGTTAATTTAAATACTCATTTCTATTATTTTTTTAGTTTGTTTCTACTCACTTAATTGTGTTCAACTAAATGCTACCTAGCTGACTAGTCTAATGGCTTTATGGCTTAAAAACCTGGCACATTCATACAGAATTCGCAGTCACAGAGATGAATATATTAGTGGTTTTATATTGGCTTGGAGCATGACTCAGTCTGTTAGAATCAGAACTATTCATTATAAAATCTTTTTTATAATCAAGTATCGTCCATTCCTGAAAAAGAAAAGTATTTCTCTCTTTGGTCATTTTAAACAAGAACAGCAGCAGACCAACCAAGGTTCACTCATACCTGTGTTCTCCAGGGATAGACGCCGGACCTGCCCCAACACCGACCTTTGTCAAATGGGAATAAAATATAAAAAGATTTACTTTGTTAACGAGAGTAAGGAATAGTGTATTTGATTGAGATGATTGAATTCAGTTAATTATACAGTCAATTATATATTATACTTGATTTTACGTTGCCTTTAATTAACGGCACATGATGTAATCCAGAGCTGATGATCTTGTAGTCTGTAATGCATTTATCTAATTTATAGCTGTGTGTGTGTTATCTGTGATATCTAAAAACAATGTTACCCTATTTGCCATATTGTATATATATA
>JAUZST010000107.1:21913-39797 GCA_034779995.1 Parotocinclus haroldoi | reverse complement strand
AAGTTCTAGATAATTCTGGACAGTTCTAGAAACTTCTTGATAGTTCTCACAATTCCAGAAGCTTCTTGAAGTCTCTTTAAATATCCTTAATGTCCTTAAATATAGATACATTTCAAAATATCATTGCGCTGACCACAAAAGCAATGTTTACAGGAAATAATAACTTTATTCTATTCACAAACAATTAGGAAAACACACTTAACAACTGGGAACAATTGTTTTAATTGTTACATTATTAATGTGTTATGAATGTGCCATTTGTGAAACTTTGAATTGTAATTTCAAATGACTATATTCAAGAAAGGCTTTGTTCCTGGCACTATTCTGTATAGCCCATCTTTGTGTAGTGTCTGGAAAATAGACGTAGACAGTTTTCTTTCATCTCAGCTGCAGATTCTGCCATTTGGAAGCTTGCCAAATGCACCTCATAATATAGTTCTGTAGTGTAGTGTAGTAATAGTGTAGTATTATATCGGTGCATGAAGAAAAGCAGGAGACAAAGATGGTAGCGATAGATGTTATTTTATTTGGGAGAGCTCAGTTCGGATGTCTGACCAATATTCCCCTTTGCTGCCTTATCCTATCTATAGATTGTAGGAGACCACCCCCTATATATACCTGGCAGTTGGGGGTTCACACGTGCCTAGATCAAGCTGAGGGTGTCAGTTTGGGGTCCAAATGGCCACAGGAACTTGATATAATATAGAGCTGAGATCAGAGGAGAATATGGGGAAAAAAACAGTTTCTGACCAAAAAGTATGTTTCCAGATCGCAACAACGAGGATGTGGTACGTTCATTATGGCTTCACATTGTCTAGCAGAACATGAATGTAATCCTTAGAAATATACTGTACATATGATATAATGTAATATCCAACAAAAGTAATCGTCAGCCTTTTTGTTGCTTCTTTGATCATGTCCTGATTGGTTGGTCTGACTTTTATTGGACAGCTTTGTCTGGCAGAGTCACAAAGAGTTGAATAAGAATGTTAATAACAGAAGCAGCTGTTTTCACTTCCACCTGAATATTTGCTATATATGTCCAGAAAAAAAATAAAAACAATTATTTGGCTGTACCAGTCTCTGTTAATAGAATGAACAACAAATGACAGGGACTGCACTATATTTAACCAGTTAATTACTATAATTAACAAGCCAAATCTTTTACCGACCCTCAGACTGTATGGTGTGATACACAGCATCCATCCTTCTTTTGTGCCTTGCAAGTAAGGGAGGTGTGAACAAGTGTCAGAAGTATCTGGAGGAGAGAGGTCAAGTTGTTTTTCCAAAACTAAATATATTTCTGGCTGGCTTTGAGATCAAGCTT
The DNA here is from genome assembly GCA_034779995.1 of Parotocinclus haroldoi. Lineage (NCBI taxonomy): Eukaryota > Metazoa > Chordata > Actinopteri > Siluriformes > Loricariidae > Parotocinclus > Parotocinclus haroldoi. The sequence goes on along the minus strand of JAUZST010000107.1, from coordinate 38,470 downwards.
GTTAGTGGACTTAGGAAGGTAGTTCCTCTTAAGAGTGAGGAATGCATGCACTTAATATCCTTGATTTTTTTAAAATAATCTCATCTCCTGATAGACCCTTTACCTTGAGTCATGGTAACAGATTAAGTCCCTCAAGGGCAATATACACATCAATGACATGTATAAAGAATCATTCCATACAAAATGCTAAATAGAAGTCTGCATCTACCAGTAGAGATCTCTCATCAGTATTACCTACAAACTTTAAAAAATAACACAGTAATACAATACAGTATAATACAGTAATACAATAATAATATAATTATTTCTCATGAATTACACTTAGCATCCCATCTTGCAAGTTTATTAAAAGGGAAAAACTGACTATGACATGGTCATACCTTTTCAGACCCTTTGCTTAATATTTAGTAGAAGCACCCTTTCGAGCTAGTACAGCCACGCAAGTTTTTCACACCTTGATTTGGGGATTCTCTGCCATTCTTCCTTGCAGATCCTCTCCATTTCCGTCAGGTTGGATGGTGAACGTTGATAGACAGCCATTTTCAGGTCTCTCCAGAGATGCTTAATTGGGTTCAGGTCAGGGCTCTGGCTGAGCCAGTCAAGAATGGTCACAGAGTTGTTCTGAAGCCACTCCTTTGTTATTTGAGCTTTGTGATTAGGATCATTGTCTTGTTGGAAAGTGAACCTTTGGCCCAGTCTGAGGTCCTGAGCACTCTGGAAGAGATTTTTTTTTCAGGATATGTCTGTACTTGGCCGCATTCATATTTCCTTCAGTTGAAACCAGTCGTCCTGTCCCAGCAGCTAAAAAACATCCCCATAACATGATGCTGCCACCACCATGTTTCACTGTTGGGATTGTATAGGGCAGGTGATGAGCAACACCTGTTTTTTTCCACACCTACCGCTTACTAACCTAACCTAACCTAATCTAACCTTTATCTCATCAGAGCAGAGAACCTTATTTATCATAGTCTGGGAGTCTTTCATGTGTTTTTTGTTAAATTCTTAAACTTCTTAAATTTATGGATTATGGAGGTCACTGTGCTCTTAGGAACCGTAAGTGCTGCAGTATTTTTATTGTAACCATGGCCAACAATTCTGTCTCTGAGCTCCTTGGACAGCTTTTGAGTTAAATACGAGTGTCAGAGCAAAGGGTCTGAATACTAATGACCATTGGATATTTCAATAAAAAAAAAATAAATAAAAATTTACAAAAAAATTCAACGTCTGTTTTTTCTGTCAAGATGTGATGCTGAGTGTACATTAATGAGAAATAAAATAAACGTTTTTGATTTTAGCAAATGGCTGCAAAGAAACAAAGAGTGAAACAGGGGTCTGAAAACTTTCCGTACCCACTGTATTACTGTTAACAAATCCACACAGATTAAGTAGCCTCATCCTGACAATAATCTCTCTGGGATATGCAGAAGAAAAAGAAAAATAGAATCCAGGTGGAAAAGTTGTTAAGTACAATTGATGCAAATATGAGTAGAACACAAGTAGGTAAATATATGCTAAGAACATTTTAAACTCTCTATACAGAACTATAAGGCTGCTTGATTCGCACAAAAAATGTCATTATCTCGTGTTAAAATATGCTCTAGTGGAACGCATTTCCATTTCCATTTCCAGCATTTAGCAGACGCCCTTATCCAGAGAGACTTACAACTCATATAGCCTTACAATCCAAGCAATTTGTGGGTTAAGGGCCTTGTTCAAGAACCCAACTGTGGCAGAGGTGGGATTTGAACCCTGGACCTTCTGTTCCAGAGTCCAGTACCTTAACCGCTAGGTGGGAACCAGTCCATTGAAGGACAGGTAGGCACACAGAAACATGCAAACATGAGAGAATATGCAAACTCCACCCACGTAGGAGCCAGCTGCACCTAAAACCCAGGCTTGGTGTGGCTGTGACAGGTCTTTGCCTAACATTTCCGTTTACTACAGAAAAGAAGCCACGAGTGCAATAAAGGTTTAATAAACAATTAATGTTACTAAGCATGTCTCATCTTGTAACATAGAGCATGTTCGTTTAATCGGACCAGCCGGTTATTAGGACCAAAACGATCGTGTCCCAATGTGGTCCCTTTAACCGAAATCGACTGTATTGGAATTTTTCTAACATAAATGTGAATCATTTGCTTTGCTTCTGACAGGCCTGCCATGGACTGGACTTGTTTTTTTTTTTGCTGTCTTGAGGGTTTATAATAAAAAAAAAAACCTCTACCTCGTTAGTACACTAACAATGTGTGGCTTTTTTTCAGCGTTCTGAACTATATCCACTTGAGGAGTATTTCCAGCTTCAGCTTTGATGGACTGAGAGGTGTCAAAAGAATGTGAGTGTAATTTACGATTAATTTTCATTTGGAAAAGAGTGAAGCTAATATCAACTGTTACTGTTTTATGACATATTTAAATGGAACCACCAATTTGATGTACAGGTATGTGCTGTTTAATGTCCATGTTACACTGTCTATGAAGCAGGATGTTGACCGAAATGGACCTTGACAACATTACCATAGTCGTAGAAATAATATCATAGTGTTTTTGTGCTACTGTAATTTAAGTACAACCCCAAATCAGAAAAAGTTGAAGCGGTATGGAAAATGCAAATAATAATAAAACCCCTCTGTGTTCCTTACATTTACTTTGACTATTATATTATTTTATATCATACATGACAGTATGAACCTAAGATATTTAATGTTTTGTTTGATCAGCTTGATTTTATTTGTTAATAAGCACCCATTCCTGCATTTTAGGACTGCAACCAAAAAAAGTTGGGACAGGGGCAATTTATTTGCTAGTAATGAAGAAAAAAACTAAATGTAATTTTAGGTGATATGAACAAATGATTTTATCCATGATTTGGTACAAAAGTAGTGTCCAAGAAAGGCTGTCTTTGCAAAGCAAAGGTGGACAGATGACCTCCAGTGGTCAAAAAATGTGTGAGAAAATTGAAATGTTTAAAACTACTTGTTCTTGTTCAGGCAGCTTCAGGACATGGTTAACACGAGGTCTTTTTTTTTATTATTTGGAAAAGTGATTTATCCTCTTCAGCATTTGGAGTTCACAAGGAAAACCAAGAATCAGAAGGGTCTCCACTTCCTCGAATGCCCATCCTCCTGGGTTGCTTAGATAACACACTTACCACACATATAAAAGCAATATTGGGTCATTTTGCTCAATAAATAAATTACCACTTATAATATTTTTGTCTCGTTGGTTTAATTGGGTTCTCTTGACCTAGTTACTTGACCTAATAGTTTTTTTTTTGTTCAATGTTTCTATATTTTCTGACAATATAAATTTCTCTCTCTGTCAAAAGCTCAACTGGTCTGCTTGCATTACCACAGGCACTTTGAATCACTTTAAAAATGTATGTCTTTCTAGATTTATTAGTATTATACATGTTCACCGTTGTCCTGTTCGGGTACTCAAGCTGGTAAGGACTCCACAAGCCAAATACAGGCCACAGATATACTCTTTTCTTTTGTTTTTGTTGATCTACCATGTTCTTTCAGAGAAATTGCTCAGAGTGTCACACTGGAAACTATAGAAGCACAGGCCTTCAACAGCCTCTTAAACCTCTCTGAGATGTAAGTGTCACATAAAGATTCATGCAATTTTATGTCCTTCCTTTTCTGGTTTCATTTTATGTGTTTGTGTTTTGGGTTAGATTTGTTTAAGTCTGAAAGTTATCATGTGGTATATAAGATGTTTTAGTTGCTAGCTAAGTCCATTCTCTGGTCATGCCAAATCTCAAGTACAAGCAGATAATTTTGCAGGCCTGTAAGTCAGTTGGCCTTGCCTTTGCCTTCAAGTGAGGTCACTTATCAAACATGGTGCAAGAGTTCATCCTTCACTTTTGAGCTGCTTCTTTTCTAATGCTGATGATAAGGACCACTGTTTCTGGACTGGTGTTTATTTGATGGCTGGTGCCTTTAATTTCACCAGGCACAGTTATGTGGGAAGGTTGACCTTATGATTGAGATATGCACTACGTAAATTCAGCGTTTGTTATTAATGTTATTATTGTGTGTGATTTGAACAGATCAATACAAAACACAAGGAGCCTGGTTCACATCCACCAGCGGGCCTTCAACAATCTACCCAGGCTTAGATACTTGTGAGCATGCTTTGTGGTACCGTTTTTTTTTTTGTAAACGTTTTGCTTGTATTCAAAGTCAGCCCTAACACATGAAGCAGAAGTGAAGCCCAGGACAAAAAGCTAGATTGATAGAATACAACAAAAGTCAAGGATTGTGGCAGTTCACATGGTTCAAGGTCTGACCAAAGCGATGTAGTATCTTGAACTACACAGCAACTTTAAAAAATTATTGAGATACCTGTGAAATTAAGGACTTGGAAACTGGTGGCAGCTTGCTTTTCGCTGTAATTACTTTCCTAATTAGGTCCTGTTTATTTTTTATAATATAAAAAGGTTAACAATCAAATCTGATAATCTGTCTAAACAATTTTCTGACTTAAGAAATAGCATTTCCTAAATATTGTTTTACACTGGCTTTACAAATATAATTTATTTAATATTCAGCAGTACATTATTGTACAAGACAATTGCAATGTTCAGCCTTGAAGACAATGTTCAGCCTATCTTGCATTAGATTACCAGTTGTTTTGACTTTTGTTTTTACACCTACAGGAGCATTGCCAACACTGGAATAATGGTGTTTCCCGACTTGACATTCATCTCCTCTCTTGAAGCTGATTTCTTATTGTGAGTTTTGATTATAGAGATTATGACAAAAAGTTGTTTTTCTCTTGTTTTTGCACCGCCTCAAATATTGCATGTTTTGAATTGGGGTTTAAAGGGAATAACTATCATTATTTTCTTTTTAGAGATATCTGTGACAACCTCAACTTGCAGTCAGTCCCACCAAATGCTTTCACTGGAATGACATCTGAAGATACAACCATGTCAGCATCTTATCATCTCTCATTCAGTCGTATGATTAATTGTTCTGATTAATTAAGACAAAGGGAACTTGTATTTTCTGTGACCTTAAGCGGTATTTTGGTTTTCAACAGCATGCATTTTTTATGTTAGGCCTTTCGGAATGTTATGTCTAATAGTAACAGTTAAAACACAAGTTTAAACAAAGACTCCATACAATTGGGTGATAAAATTTTCCTAAACTTTACCAACATTAGTACCATTGCATTTTTTCTCTGCTAATTATCTTCCTTGTTAATGTTTAATTTCTTTTCCTAGGAATCTCTATAACAATGGCTTCAGGGAAATTCACAAGCATGCCTTCAATGGGACAAAAATAGATAAACTGTAAACATGTCTTCCCTTTAACATTTACTGTACATTCATCATTGCTATGTGTCTTTCACTTTTAATATCATTTTCTCTTTGTTTCTCAGAATATTAAAGAACAACAGATACCTGCAAATAATCCACGAAGATGCCTTTAAAGGTGCTTTAGGCCCTGCTGTGTTGTAAGTAATTTTCTTCGGATTGCAGATCTTGTTGGGCTTGAAAATATTCATATCTAGAAAGTGGGCACTGCAGAAGATGTTTGGAAACTATGTTGAGGCACTCGGGTGCCCAGCAGCAAAGTGATATGGATTTGTGTGCCAGTGGAGCCAATCATGTAATCGGCCATGTCTTAGGGTGTGGATGCTGGACTAAACTATTCAACTATTAGAATTAGTATTGATTAGAATATACTATTGATTAGTATTGACTGTGCTCCCCTTTTGCCATAATGATAGTGGGGTCTCAAGCTGGCATAAATTCCGCAACCATCAAATTGCAATTCGATGGTCCATGATACGCCAACATGAATTCACAATATTCCATAGAGCAGTGATTTTCAACCGTTGTGCCACAGCACACCAGTGTATCGCGATCGATCGTCAGGTGTGCCGTAGGAAATTGTCCAGTTTCATTTAACTGGCCAAAAAATATTTAGTCACTACAAATAATTTGACGTTGTTGAGTGTCTGTGCCTAAGTATTTAAACACCCATCTTTACCAGCAGGTGGCAGTAGGTAGCACAATAATAATGGCCGACAGTAAGGATGTCAGGTGCCGTGAACACAAAAGAAGTGATGCGCAAAATACAACGGCGATGGATAAATATTTGAAGAGGAAAAATTCAGACTCTGAACTGGGCCCTGGACAAATGTCTAACCCAGAAGAAGAGCCTATTACGAGTTGAGGTAAAAGAAAGAAAAGCAATGAGCTTGAGGCAATACATCCAAAGTTATATATTGTTTGGACTTACTTTCACCGGGAATCCAGCAGCACCCATTCCGTTATGCTTATTGTGTGGGGAAAATCTATCCAATAGTGCCATGGTCTCAAGCAAGCTTAAAAAACGAAACGAAACTTCCCTTCAAAAAAAAGAACGCTGACTATTTTGTTCGCCTGCGTGAAATGCTGAATGACTGCTATAAAAACTAAAAACAGAGAGACTAAAAGCAATTGAGGATATATCAGCTTTGTGTTCATTTAAACAGGCACAGGTTTCAGACTAAGTCAGTAAATTCTATTGTTATTAGATGTGCTGCATTAAGCTGCAACGTGTCATTTAGTAGCTTTTTTGAGTGGTAGTGTGCCACAGGATTATTTTCATGTAAACAAATGTGCCGTGGCTCAAAAAAGGTTGAAAAACACTGCCATAGAGCATTTCATGTGACGCAAACTGATAACAATGGTCATTTTTAAAGCCGTGAAAACAATATATAATACCGATACCAATGCAAAGAGAGTTTTCTTCAGCTTTACTAGGCAGAGATGATTAAAATGACTGTTAAACGACAAACATTTATAATGCAATAATGCATTTACTGCTGAAGAGTGTGCATTTAATATTGATGTATTCTTCATGGTGTTAGTTTGACTGACAAACTAGTGACGTTTTACACTTGACAAGTAGCAATGTCAGCTAGATGAATAAGTTTCTAAACTGGATTACTCTGAAGTCTTATGATTTTACAGGTAGGCTTGCTGATGTTTCTGTTTGTTTATATGACAAAAGGTCAAGATGATTTGTTTCTGGCATAAGTGAGTGATGTCTGAATTGCGTCATTTGCGTTGCTCACTGTTACCCTATATAATGTTCTAAATACATAGTATTCAGTGAATGATTAAACTAGTGGACCATTTCAGACATACCCATTAACTCATGTGAGAGAGGCCACTAGTTGCTTGGAAGTTATCCTGCGTTCCTTTGTGACCTCACAAATAAATAGTTTAGGAGTGTACCACTACTGGATAGGGTAACAATAGCCTTCAATGTATGCCCTCCACTTGTACACAGTCCAAACTCTCTCAGTATTGTTTATATACTTGTCCAGCCTGATGAGCGTCAATAACCTTTCTGATGTGATCAGTAAAGTCCTTTGTTTGTACCATGATTCCACATCATTTCCACGAGCATATCTTGTGACGAATGCTTTTTGAATGGTCTGTTCTTTAAATAAAACATCTTTACACCTAGTTGCTGTCCCACTGATTACAATCAAATATTTTAGGCAAATTTAATTGGGCTTCCAATGTTTACTTTTTAAATTTGAGAAAATCTGATAATGGTTTTTTTTCCTTTGCCATTGAATTACTATGCTTTTGCATGTCATATAATGTCAGATTCAGTCAAGAATTGTCATTGTGTGTAGAGATGTGTCTTCCACTGCTTTGGAGACTTTACCATCTGCTGGCCTGCAGACTGTGCTCGTACTGATGGCTCGCTCTGCATCCTTACTGAAGAAATTGCCTTCTCTAAATAGTCTGGAAAGCCTGAGAGAGGCTCACCTTACCTATCCAAGCCACTGCTGTGCTCTTCTCAGCTGGGATGCTCACAGGTCACAGCCAGTTCAATTTCCCTTGCTAGTTATGTCTGTAATTCACTATTAACCTAAATGCATGTCTAATGAATTGTGTTAGCAAACAAAGTGACTTTTTCAGCAAACGTGCAGGTATATGCTGCCATATGCTTTTCCTCTTGTTATAACATTAAATTTGATTTGTGGTAGCTTAAATTCCAACCATGACTAGCTAATTAAAATTTTTTATTTGGCAGCTGGAGTAGTGTGGTGAAGAATTTGCCATTTTAATGCTTCTAAATTGCAGAGTATAATCCCAAATCAGAAATAGGACAGCATGGAAAACATATACTGCTTGCTTTTGCAAGCAAGTTTTCCCACACAAAGAATTGAGAGGTTTGTAATTTATATCATAGGTACACTTCAACTGTAAGAGGTCTTTCTCAGTCTGGGGCTGAAAGAGGTCAGGAATCAGCCCAGAACTACATGGGAGAAGCTGGTCAATGATCTGAAGAGAGCTGGGACCACAGTCTCAAAGATGACCATTAGTAACACACTATAATGTCATGGATTAAAAGTTCTGCAGGGCATGGACTGGGGCTCACGCCAGCAAATGTCCAGGCCCATTTGAAGTTGACCAGTGACCATCTGGATGATCCAAGGAGGCATGGGATAAAGTCATGTGGCCAAAGCGTTATAAAAAAGCGTTTCCGTATGAAATCCACTCGCCATGTTATGAGAAAGAAGAAGGATGAGGAACTCCAAAAACACTGTCCCAATCATGAAGCAAGGGTGTGAAAACATCATACTTTGGGAGTGCCTTTCTGCAAAGCAGACAGTACGACTGTTGTGTATTGAAGTGATGATAAATGGGGTCATGTATGGTAAAATCTTGTCGACTCCTGCCCTCCAGAATGACAAAGACCCGAAACACATAGCCAACTAAGGAGTGGCTCCATAAGAAGCATTTCAAGGTCCTGGAGTGGCCTAGCCAATCTCCAGACCTGAACCCAATAGAACATCTTTGGAAAATCATTTATGTTTGCCCAGCAACAGCCCCAAAACCTGAAAGATCTGGAGAACATCTGTATAGAGGAGTGGGCCAAAATCCCTGATGCAGTGTGTGCAAACTTGGTCAGGAACTACAGGAAACATCTGAACTCTGTAATTGCAAACAAAGGATTCTGTACCAGATATTAAGTCCTGTTTATCTATCGTATCAAATACTTATTCTGTGCTATAAAATGCAAATGAATCATTTAAAAATCATAGTGTGATTTTCTGTTTTTTTCTTTAGAATCTGTCTCTCAGTGTACCTACGATAAAAATGACAGATTATTTTCCCCTTTGTATACATATGTATGTATAGTGTTAACATGTAATTCTACTCATGATTTTGTTTAAAAAAAACCATTTTTTTACAGTTTGCTTTAAGGAGCAAAGATGGGCAGAGGATCTCCAGTTCGTCAACAAATGCGGGAGAAATTACTGAAATTAGTAAAGATTTGAAGTGAATTGCATATTTATTATTTTACGGTGCATAATATCATTAGACAATTCGAGGAATGTGGAGGAATTTCAGTGCATATAGGGCACAGGCTAAACTGAAGACCCGTGATCTCCAGTCCATTAGACCAGACTGCATTAAGAACCGTCATTCATCAGTAGCAGATATAACCACACGGGCAAATAATTACCTTGACAAATACTTCACTGTGCAGAAGTCTTGTGTTAACCATGAGCAGAAGTGGTTATGTCTTCTCTGGGCTTCTACCTTCACACACTGGAAACATGTTTTGTGGTCAGACAATCTGGAAGACATCAGCATTAGCATCTTATCAGTGCCCTTGGCAGGGGAAATTGACACTTCTGTACTGGAAGGATTAATGCAGAAAAGTACATAGAGAGAGATCATCAGGCAGCTATGGTAGTTTTCCAGAGATGACCATACATAGACAATGAAAAATTAAGTCAAATCAGACAATGTTAGGATTTAAATATGTAAATCTCTTCTTCTCTTTCCTTGAGGAACATTGTTTTTAAACATTTATATGATTTTCTCACACATTTTGACAACTGAAGATCTTCTGCCCACCATTGCTTGTCAAAGACGTAGCCTTTAGTGGATATGATCATCATGATTACAATCACCTGATGACATTACATGTTTGAAATCATATCATTTTTCAAGTTTTTTAATTCATTACTAACCGTATATTGAGGGTTGTTATAGGAGGATCTAGGGCGAGTATACCACCTACTAGCTAGACCATTTCTGTAATTTGCAGCATGATTCGGTGTGATGTTTTTTACTCATGTAGATTTAATATTACTCTTCTCCAACAGAGAGACCCCCTCTTCGTCACTAAGAAATGGATCTTCATACTGTGATGAGCAGAGTCTGTTTGCTAAGTAAGATTTTCTATACAAATTTGACAAGCATTTTATTTGTACAAAGGAAAAAAATTGTGTAAAATTTCTTATTAAAGTATTTGGTGTTTGCACAGATTTTGTGGACAGTAGTGTGAGTTTTCTGCAACCAAATAAATATTACTTCTATTATTTAAGGGGTAACTGTTAGGCATGGTGTCAAATATAAATAAAAAGTAATACAAAATTAATTTATGCTGGGTTCATGTTAATTAAACATGCACATTTTGATGTGATAGGTGTCTGTGTTTGGTTTATTTGATTATGTATTTAGGAACCCAGGCAAGATTGGGACAGCTAATTCCACAATGATGGACTTGTCATTATCTGCCGACAGGTTAGAACCTCTATCTGCTGAAACTGGTTTTCACAGTGTGGATTTTGAATACCTGGACTTCTGTCAAATCAGACCAGCTCTCCAGTGCAGCCCTGAAGCAGATGCCTTCAACCCATGTGAAGATATTGCTGGGTTTGGGTTTCTCCGTGTGGCCATCTGGTTCATCAACATTCTGGCTATCATGGGCAACCTGACTGTGCTTGTTGTGTTCTTTGCCAGCCGCTGCAAACTTACTGTGCCACGTTTTCTAATGTGCCACCTTGCTTTTGCTGACTTCTGCATTGGTGTCTACCTCCTCATGATCGCCACTGTGGACCTACAAACACAGGGCCATTATAGCCAGCATGCCATTGAGTGGCAGACAGGGGCAGGCTGCAGAATTGCAGGCTTCCTATCGGTCTTTGGAGGTGAGCTTTCCATCTACACATTGACTACAATTACAGTGGAGCGCTGGTACACAATTACCCATGCTATGCGCTTGGAACGCCGGCTGGCACTTTCTCAAGCAGCTGCCATCATGGCTGCTGGGTGGCTGCTCTGTCTGAGCATGGCCTTGCTTCCTATAGTGGGTATAAGTAATTATAGCAAAGTTAGCATGTGTCTACCCATGGACATAGAAACACCTCTGGCTCAAGCCTATATCATACTCCTGCTGCTCTTAAATGTGGGGGCATTCCTGGTGATCTGCATCTGCTATGTGAGAATATATGTGGTCGTGCGCAACCCTGATTTGCCTGGACGTGCTGCTGATGCCAAAATTGCCAAACGCATGGCTGTGCTTATCTTCACTGACTTTCTTTGCATGGCACCCATTTCGTTCTTTGCTATTTCTGCTGCTTTTAAGATGCCACTCATCACAGTAACCAATTCCAAGATCCTGTTGGTGCTCTTCTATCCGATTAACTCCTGTGCCAACCCCTTTCTATATGTCATATTTACCAAGGCCTTTTGGAAAGACACTTGTATTCTGCTTAGCTCCATGGGCTGCTGTGAGAGCAAAGCCAACATGTACCGCATGAAGACTTACTCCTCTGAAAATGCTGGGAAAACCAAGAGTATCTCTCTCCACAAGCAAACTTGCACTTCTGGGTGGTTGTCCTCCAAGTCTCAACCAAAGCCCAGACTGCAGATAGAGGATTCCAAATGTCCGTTCAGTGTGATATAAAATTTGGTTCTGGCAAAAGCAAGCTCTCATGATTATTATTTTGTACAACAATATGAGTGTGGCACGATGGCTTGGTGGGTAGCACCGCTGCCTCACATCAAGAAGGTCCTGGGTGCAGTAACTGGGTGGATTTTGTCCTTCCTGTCTCCGTTGTTTAACTCTGGGTACTCCAGTTTCCACCCAAAGACATGAGTTTTAGGCTAATTGATTACGCTAAATTGGCATTGACTTGAGTGTATACAGGTACAAATCACTAGTCTTAAGCTAACCTTCTTTTACCTTGTGGGTTGCTGAAACGGCCACTGATGCTGTTAAATAAACAAACAAACACAATAATGTTATATTTCTTATTATGCTACAGCTCCAATCCACGGAATTTGATTACACAATAATGGCAATCTGACCAAAGCTCAAGAAAAAGCATTTCTGCACCACATGTACATGGACCCAAGCACCAAGGACAGCCATAACAAAGCAGCAACTTTATAAGCATACAAGTAAAAGAGACCTGAAATAAATTATAAGCTTATAAAATGCATAAAGTTAAAAACATTTGGAAGAGATTAATGAACAGCCTGATAGGCTGATCTAAATCACCTAACAAACAATAATGTGATCCTAGACTTTAATCAACACCGGGATCTCAAGAACAACCTGCCTTATTAAAATGAAAACAATTTGGTTAATTGTTTATAAAGTTTCTTTTTAATAAATTAAAATTTATAAATATATAATTAGTTATTGAAAAATTACGTTCCTGAGTGCAGTGCATAGACTGGTGGTGATGTTTTAGTGGGCGAGATGTCTCGAAAAATGGAACTCTCCTCTTATGTTAAAATCTAACCATAAACACCTAAATGGAACTGGGGTAAAATTGCAACAATACACTCAATAATAATAATAATAATAATAGATAATTGATTTAGCATGATTAGCACGGGTGTACTGATCTTCAGCCATTCTCACCAGTGCCAGTGTCTGATATTCTGGCACGAACCTCGAGTGTATGCCTTTTATTGTTTTATCATAAAATATTGATAGATTGTTTATACCATTTCACCTTTTCTCTCCTTTCTCGTGGTTTCATTTGCCATAGAAATAGACTGGCTTTATCAGTCCGAGTGTTTTTATTAAAGTACCAGATTGTCTCTTATGTGACACCGGTCGAGGACGGAGAGCAAAGATCCAGTTATATGAACAAGGTAACTTTTCTAACAGCGTTGATTTACTTACGTGTAAGATAAATTGCTTCTAGTGCGAACTGCGCCACGTTGTGGAAAATAAAGGACCTGCACACACTACAGTTAAGCACTGTGTTACCTCTTCTGTGTTGTATCGCTGCTTGATGTCGTTTCTCGGATTCATGACTTACATGTACGTATTTCGCACGAACGTGAATAAGCTGGTGTTCGCTTTAAAATGGCATCAAGTGCAAAGTTGCTTTATTGCGGTCAGCAGACGTAAGTGGCGGTGCAGCAGGATGACGTCAGATCAAAGTTCACTGTTTTGTTTTTCAAACGAAGGGGCAGTAATGGGCAAGAGTGCGGCTTTAGGAATGCGGCTATTTCTACTCCCGTTAAATTACACGAGTCTATCCCCCGCTGAACCCAAAGCTTTCTGCGTTTCGCGTAAACATGTGCGATAAGGCTGACTTCTAACAGAGGCTCACTTAAAATCGTACTGGAAGTAAGAATCTGAAGACCTTTAATCACAGAGGACAGAACCTCACGATGACTTCGAGCGTCCTCAAGTTGGTTGTAATTGGAGTCTTTTCACTTTCGATAAATTTGACAGCAGGTAAGTTATGCAATTGCAACCTGTTATGTATTCTGTAACTTCGCGCATCACTTTTGGTGCTACGTTAGCGAACATTGTAACAACATTACAGACAGTTCGATCCCTAATGCGCTGATAATGTGATGCAGTTGTGATGGTCTGAAAGAAATTGGGACATTTTAAAACACTTACAAAAACTACTGTTCAGAAACTAGTTTCATAAAGGTAAGCAAACGAGCCAGTGCTTCGAGTAGTTTAAACTGTAATGGACCGAGTTCTTTAACTGCAATAAAAGTTTAGGTTTAATGTTTCGCTTAATCTGCATATTCGCGTTTATCTCGCGTTGCATTTTTTTTTTCTTTTTATTACCTGTAACCGTGCATAAAAAAGTCAGCAAAAACCGATATAGAGTATGTTGTGCTTCGGATATTGGACGCTAGTTTAGTTAACCTGGTTTAAAAGCAAAACCATGCGAGTTCTCCAGAAATCAGAACCAACATGGAACTCGGAATACCGACTGGCCAGCATTCAAAACACGGTATGCTAGCCTGTGGTTTTTATGTTTTATTTTTATTTGCTTTAGGGATATGCGTGTAATATGCAAACACGGCAAAAACCACTAAATACGGAAACTATCAATTCAGAATTAAAATAGACTGCAAAATGAATAGGATGCGTTTGATGTTTTTTATTAAACAAGAACATAGGAAGAGCAGTGCCATGAAAATGCCGCTTGCTACTCAGTCACGACAATTGAGTTTGCATCTCATTAATCAAACAACTTTCTTTGACTTTTCATTTGCTTTTCTGATTATCTTGTTTAATGAAATAAAATCAGATGCTTTTTTTAAAAATCGCTTCATATTCATTTTAAAATAATCACTAAATTTTGTGAGCAGTGTATTATCACCTTCTTTAGAGTCATATGCTAATGCTAACAAGATATTTTTATTATACTGATCTCAAATTTACTGACAAAGCACTTCTATCTACTTACTTAATCTAGCTCAAAATAAAAAACTACTTTCATGAAAAAAAAAAACATCCTACCATGGCTTCACAACCTCTCCAGTCAGAAGTTAGATGGAAGTGGGGTTCTTGGTGGTTCCCAGCATGCATTGCAGGTCAGCCATTGCCATTTTATTTTCCTTCATCTACAACTCCAAATAAGAAAACGTTGGGACGGTATGGAAAATGCATATAAATACATAGTATATTTCATGTTTTGTCTGGTCTACATAATGTCATTCATTAATAAACATCCATGCTAGCAATTCAGGCCTGAAACACATTACGAAATAAGTTGTGATGGTAAAGTATTTACCACTTTGAAATGTTGCCATCCCTTTTCACTACACATAAAAGACATTTTGTCAGAGGTTACCAAATGATTTAGTGTTTCAGTTGTTATTTTGTTCCACTCATTCCTGCAGGCAGACCAGTCCAGTCCAGTACCTGGTATAATGTGTGCACCATGTCGTTTTGCATTCTCCTTTAAAAAAATGCATAGACGACCCTGAGAAACATGATGTTTTAAAGGCATATCCAGAATGACTTACAGAGGTGCTTTGTATTCCTCATGGTAGACTAAACCTGATGTTAGGCAATAGGCCAAGTATACAAATTCAACCAGAACCTGCTAGGATCGGATTTTTATTTCATTTTTGGATGGTCCTTTAGTCCTGGTTGTCTTTAGTCTGAGTCCATTTTCTACAAAAAAATGTGAATGAGTACTGGTTCAGCTGACCACAATGCACATTTCCACTGCCTCTGAGCCCAGAGAAGCTGGTGCTGCTTGTGGACATGGTTACCATGAGGCTTCTTTTAGCACAGGAAGTGGCATTTGTGAATGCAACTCCATATTGTAGTTATTGACAAAGGTTTGCCAAAAATAATCCCTTGTTCATGTGGTTATATCAGCTATTGTTGGAAGATGGTTCTTGATCCAGTTCTTTCTGAGGGATCGAAGATCACCAGTGTTTAGTTAAAGCTTTCACCCTTGTCCTTTAGGGACAAAATTCCTCCCGATTCCATGAATCGTTTAATGATATTATGCACTCTAGAAAATGTGTACATTCTGAGGAACATTTGTTTTGAAACATTTCAATAATTTCCTCACATATCTGTTGTTGGACCGAGACCCTCCCATTAACATCATCTCTCATCAACAACTCAGCCTTTCCTGGATGCTGCTTTGTATCAAACCATGATAAAAATCACCTGTTTGAAACCGCATCATATTTTTTTAAATGAATTACTAACTCCAAATTGGACTGTGTTGCAGAAATGCAGGAATGGATGTTTATTAACAAATAAAATTAAGTTGATCAGATTAAACATGAACTAACTTAGGGTGAAACTGTCTACAATGAAATAAAAGTCAACATAAATGTAGGAAACACTGTTTTCATATGTATTTTCCATACTGTCCCAGTGTTTTCTGAGTTAGGGTTGTACATTCCAAGCAGCGACCACACAACAGGCTATTTTGTCATCAGTGAGATTGGGGCAGCAGGTAACTGTTGCTGAAGGCTTGTCAGTGACGGTGCTTCAGACATCAGAGTGACTGAGAGGATCGGTGTGTCATATTCAATTGCTCTCTGCAGTTGTGTGTGGGGTTGCACCATACTTTCCTTGTCCTGCCACCTAGAAAAAGTGACCAACCAATGTGGCTCAGACGGTTGATGAGCTGCTGCATAGAGAGAGGTTCATGCCACCCACACCGTGGTGGTGGAAATTCAGAAAAGCAGACTCTGAAAAGCAGTACAAGCAGGACCAAATCCTAAAGTACCGAATCAAATCCTATTATATACATGTAATGTTATGCCGCTTATTTGGACAAAAATTCCACTTAATCGGACCAAAAACATGTACCGTGTGTAATATCTCTTCGTTTTTCCCGAGTTTCTCCCCAACCCTCTACTGCCACCTACAGGTTTTTGCCTAATATTTACTACAAAAAAAGAAGCCAAAAGTCACTTAGCCACTGCTAAAGCGGATCATAACACGCTGGCAAGTTCTTCAAACGTTGACTGGAATTTAGTAAGAACTT
>JAUZST010000107.1:7130-21813 GCA_034779995.1 Parotocinclus haroldoi | reverse complement strand
ATTAACTTTGTGTAAAAACACAACTGTATTTTTTTACTCCAATGTGTCACACCCACGCTCTGCACGGCGGAGCACACACGATCACCGTCACCCTCGTATTAATCCCACACACCTGTACCACATTTCACTCCTAATTACACACCCTACTTGTTCTCCTCGTCCACATTCTGTCATTGCTAAGTCTCTTGGTCCTACCGGAGTTCTAAGCGTTTCTTTCTAGCCCATGTGTTATTGTGTTTACTTACTGTTGCCGACGTCATTTTCTGTCCCTCGATTTTCGCCTTCGCCTCGCCCTTTTGGATCCTGTTCGCCGTGTTTGGTACTTCAACCCTGGACTGTTTTGGTTTCCGATTTCTGCATACCGATTTTGTATTAAACACTGCGTGTGACTCCCATAATTTCTTCTACGTCGCCTGATGCAATGCTTCATATTTCATATTCATTCATATTCATATTTTACTTAAAAAAGACAATTTCTTTGTTCTTGTCGTCTCGTACAGTGAACTTGCTTTAGAACTTAGAATTATGTAGGGGTGTCAGTAGCTTATTTACATGTTGCCATCCTTTGGTTATATCCAGTAATTTTGAAATTCTCTGAAGCTGAAGGTTCCCACATACAGTACTCCAGCCGCAGTCATGCTACCCTCTTTTGATTACATGTGATGCTTCTCTTCGATTTCCTACTTGCGTTAAGCGGATGTTGTGATACGTCACGAGACAAGGGGCTGCGTCACCTAAATAAAATTACGGAAAATGCCAACATTTACACACAAAGAAAGCATTTTTCTATAACTTTCACGCACAGTGCCTGGATAACGGACTGACTCTTAATGTTCATGAGTCATTTTGGACGAGTCCGAGTCGAGTCGAGAGTCATTAGGGACGAGTCCGAGTCGAGTCTGAAGTCTTTTTCTAGGTGACTTAAGTACGACTTCGACTCGAGTCGCTCACTCGAGTCCCCATCTCTGCCTGATGACTGTCGTCCAGGACTACCCTCCTCCTATTTCTTTCCCTGGTCACTTCTCCTCCCTTCCTGTGGGTGGTGCTGCCGCCTTGCTTCTTCTTCTATATTTAAACGGCTCTTCTGCTTCCCCTCCTGGCTGGTTACCAATGGTTCCTTAGTTTTCCCATGCGTCCCGTCGCGTTTTGTGTCGCTTTACGTATGTATCGTATGTATATGGATATACCGTTTTCCCTTCAGTGTATACACTGAAACTAACCTGCGTTTACGTCCGCCGTTTGAGTTTTTGTATTCCTCAGAACACAGCGTTGTCCCGGCGGTTCGTGACATCTTCACACATACCGCTTAGAATTAACGCCAAAAAGTTACATCTAAGAGCCACTGTGCTCTTAGGAACATTGAGTGCTGCAAATTTTTTTGTAACCTTGGCCAGATCTGTATCTTGCCACAATTCTGTCTCTGAGGCAATTCTGTCCCTTGGGCAGTTCCTTCGACCTCATGATTCTCATTTGCATTGACATGACGTCTTATATAGACAGGTGTGTGCATTTCCTAGTAAAGTCCAATCAGTTCAGTTAAACACAGCTGGACTCCAATGAAGGAGTAGTACCATCTCAAGAAGTATCAGAAGAAATGGACAGCTTGTGAGTTACGTAGCCTACCTTAGACGCCCGGTGCGCTCATGATCGGTCCGGTCACCATTACAGAGTGTCCAGTGTAGGCGGTTTATATCGGGCACATGTTTAACGACATAATATCGTACACCTGGGGGCTCTACTATAAAAGTGGAACTCCCACCATTGTCCATTGCCACTTCGTTAGCGAACATATGGTCATTCGTTGGTCACAACTCATTTTAGAACGCACGGTTCTTCGGTCGCGGCACGCCTAATTTGGGGAACGCACAACTCCTTGTTCACATCCTTATTCCTTCGTTTAGGTAGTCGGTTATATCCCGGGGTGTTTAGAGCCGACAGATGCGTATGAGGGTAACCTCGGAGGTAAATTTAGCCCTGTAGGGAAAGATTCTAAGTTTCGTGTTCCCGTTTTCGCTCCGCTCCTGTCGAGCCTCCCTCAAGCCGGCTCCGTGCTCCTATTGGGACCGACCTGGTTCTTCTTCCGCGGGCCACACTGCACGCTTGATCTCACGCTCGCCCTCTGGCGCTTCGGTGCGCTCCAGCGCCAGTCGATTTGAGAGACGTCCCAAATCGGCATCTCGTCATGCTCTGAGCACGCTTAACCTCTGTCTCGCCAGCTGGGGGTGCCATTCCCATTCGGGACTCATCCCAGCATCGCGATTTCCCCTTTTGTGTTTTGTGGAGTGGCGAGCCTTTTTCTCTGCCCGTTTAGTTAGTCCTTTTTCGTTATTACATTTCCCCATTCTTATTATACGTCGTGGGGTTCCTTAAGTCCAGCATCTTTGGGTGCACACTACATATCATAACATTGTGAGTTAAATATGAGTGTCACAGCAAAGGTCTGAGTAGTTATGGTCATGTGAATTTAAAAAATTTAACATGTCTGTTTTTTTCTGTCAAGATGGCATGCTGAGTGTACATTAATGAGAAATAAAATAAACTTTTTTAATTTTAGCAAATGACTGCAATGAAACAAATAGTGAAAAATGTAAAGGGATCTAAATACTTTTTAAACCTACTGTATATATCATCTTATGCAGCAGGAGGAGAAGGATATGGAGAAGTATACTGGCAAGACCCTGAGTCATGGTTTTATTTGCCTGC
The DNA here is from genome assembly GCA_034779995.1 of Parotocinclus haroldoi. NCBI lineage: Eukaryota > Metazoa > Chordata > Actinopteri > Siluriformes > Loricariidae > Parotocinclus > Parotocinclus haroldoi. Next base: position 19,110 of record JAUZST010000107.1, on the reverse strand, counting down.
CAATTTCCCCGGTTGGTTCTGGTTTCTTTTTTTGTAAATAAAAAGAATGGATGTCTAAGGCCACATATAACAACTGTGAGGTGCCAGATTCTTTACCAAATATCTGTGGTACTTACAATCTGATCAGGGTTAAACTGGAAGAATGGAAAACTGCATTTGTGTCTCCTGATATTCTTCATGGCATGATAGATCATTTCATAATAGCCAATATAGATTATTTTAATTTTGGTGTATTCTCCTAATTTTGAAACTCGTAAAAGTATGTTTGCCAGGTCCTACAACACCTCCTAGAGAACCAACTCTACAGAAATTTCTTATTTTTACTCATTTTTACCATTTGGTTTATTTGAGATTTTAGTTCCATTACTGAACCCCTAATAGCTTTACTGAAAGGAGCGGCCAAGAGATTGCCATGGTCTTTCCAAATGAAGAGAGTTTTCAAAACATTAAAGTTAGCTTTCACTTCAACTCCCATACTTGGACACCCTGATTCAGGGCAACCATTTATACTTTTAGTAGACACTTTTGAGATTGGTGTGGGAGTAGACCATAACATTGGTCACCGAGGATTATTAGCTGTTAAGATGACTCTTGAATAATGGAGACACTGGTTGAAGGGAGCATGACACTCATTTCTTGTAATCATAAGAACCTGCTTGCGTTCAGCGAAACATCTGAATCCTCTGCAAACCTGTTGGTCTGTGTTTTTCTCATTCAGCATTTCCTATTGTCCTGACTCATGCAATACTAACGCAGATGCTTTATCCAGAAGATACAATGATGAGACCTGAACCTACTTTACAACCTACTATTACGGTAGATGCTATTCAGTGGGAGATTAAACAAGCTTTAGTAAATCGTTCTGTACTTGTCCACTGCCCCACCAGTAAAATCTATGTCCCTGAGCCATTTTGGGACTGAATAGGTACCTAGGCCCATTCCTCACTCACTTTTACCCAACATGGGGAATCACATACTCAACAATTCCTCTGTAACCACTACTGGTCGGGAAAAAACTAAAACAAGATGTACACCAGTTTGTGTCCTCTTGTTCTGTGTTTGCTTAATACAAAATGCCCAAAACTTTACCAGCAGGGACAGATTTTGTTACTGACTTACCTTTATATCCGAAGGTTTTACCACCATTTTCTCTGTAGTCAGTCGTTTTTCATGTGGGCTAAAGTTTATTCCTTTTGCTTCTTTACCTAGCACTTTTCAAACTACGTAGGCCATTGTTTCTTATTTTTCTTTACACATTTATTGGATCAGGGAACTCAATTTACTTCTATGGTTTGGTCCTGCTTTTGTTTGTGAATCTCACCTCAGGTTACTAACCGCAATCTAATGGACAATCTTCCAAATGTACCAAATACCCTTGGTTATATTGTCACAACAACCCATCGGACTGGTCTCGCTTTTTAAGAGCGGTAGAACAGTCCGGGAGAGAGCTGTTTTGGCTTATTGCGTCCCCTGCTATTTTCTTTTATTCCAAAAATTAATTAGCAGATCTTCAGTTCCTGGTATTTGTGTCTGATGTTCTTTGCAGTCACCATTTCACGTCTGGTACATAAACACACAGTCACTAGTGACTAGTTACTGCTTTAGATTATTCTGAAATTTAGAGTGAAATGATGCCTTGGTAAAATGAGTGAGTGTTGTTCAAAACCATTTGCATAGTAATTAATTACACCGTGTCAAAAAAAATGAAACAGGCATGTTGGAAAACAATCCAAATCTGTTTTCTAAATTATACAAATACAGACAATGCGATTAGCGAGCAGAGAAAGTCTAATTCTCAGTCCTGAAATAGTCTGATGCTTTTCCTTCCAAATGTGCTGCAACGAAATGTTATTAATTTACTTATCTCAAATATTTTTTGTCTTTGTGTTTTTGCTGGAGTTTTTTTTTCAACAACAGAGTTTTGTCGTTATATTTTCATGTAATCAGAAATGTAAATAAGCTTCCCAGTCGATTCTGTTTTATACTTTATATGTTTGCAATAGTTTCAACACAGTATGAAAAGCGCATTTGATATGTCACATTTGTGTGTAAACACATCTGCAGGAATGTTAGATATGTTTTTTTTATGAGTGGAGATCTTGATAAAGCTCCTGCCAGCTCCACCTTCGTTGCCCCACAGATGCTCGATAGGGTTTAGGTCTGGTGATATGCTTGACCTTTACCCTCCATTGCTTTAGCAAGGCAGCGGTCATCTTAGATGTGTATTTGGGTTAATTACTATTTTGGAATACTGCCCTGCAACCCAGTTTCTGAAGGGAGACGGATCGTGCTCTGCTTCAGTAAGCAGCACTCATGTAGCCCTAAACCATGACATTCCCACCACCATGCTTGACTGTAGGCAAGACATACTTATCTTTGTAGTCCTCACCTGGTTGCTGCCACACACGCTTGACGTTATCTGACCCAAACAAGTTCATCTTGGTCTCATCAGACCACAGGACATGGTTCCAGTCTGATTGTCTTCAGCAAACTATTTGCACATTTTCTTGTGTATCATCTTTAGAAGATATGATCTGATATGACAGCAGACCAATTTGATACAGTGTGCAGTGTATAGTCTAAACACTGACAGCCACACCACCTTAACCTCTACAGAAATGTTGGCAGCACTCCTACGTCTATTTTCAAAAATCAACTGCTGGAGATGATGCTGACCATGTGTAACTCAGCTTCACTGGTCGACCATGGTGAGACTTGTTGTGAGTGGAAACTGTCCTTTTAAATCGATGTATGGTTTTTCTCACTTTCAGGGTGTTGGTAATCTTATACCATATCCATCTTTCCCTATTCAATTTTTTTTTTCAGATCTTTAGAGATTTCTTTGTCTTTGTCTGAGTATCTGTGTTAAAATTGCAGTGACAATTAAATTAATGATCATTTAACTACCTAGCATCAGTGGGAGAGTGTGTGAATAAAAGCCAGGTCAGTAATGTAGGGAATAGGATTACCTTTGCATCAGAAGAAGTAGCCTAACAGGCTATCATCTGACGAAAAATGACAATGCAATTAAACGTGCCAAATCAACACTAAATGCAGTATGCACAGCATGCGTTACAAAGCTGTGAGAGATTTCTGCATATGTGGGTTTTTTGGCAGCTGCATTATCACATTGTTCATTCATGACATTCAGGCATTTAGTCTATCCTTCCATTTCACATAGCTTAACTGGTTTTGATCCTTTCTCTTTGATCCGTCTCTGACGTTTGCTCTCATCTCTTCCCTTTGGCTCGGTTACTCGTCGGTTTCCAGTTTTCGACCCTGGACTGTTTTGACCCTGTTTATAGCCTGCCAATTCTAATCCAGTCGCCATGTTTGTCTCCTTTTCTCTAAGCCGGCGTTACACATAGTCTCTGTAACCAATGCTACCAACATCATATTTAGCACCAACAACACACACTACTTTCAGTTCACTTTTGGAAATGTAGATATTTAAAAACTGTTACATGTAATTCTGGATTCATTGTATATAATCAGGTATATACAATTTGTTATGAAAAAACAATGAGGTCATTTTGATTTTTTAAACTCACTATGTGAACGCTGTGTGAGGCTCTATGATTCTTTGAATCCTGTGTTCAATCACTCACTAAGTTTCTGGAAAGCAAGAGGTTGATTCACCTCTGGCCTAAACAGCACATTTCACCACCTTACATACAAGACACAAAAATCTAATGATGTCCTAGAATCCTATGCGATCACAAAGATTTTTTTATTTAACCTAAGCCATTGTTTTCTGTTAGCGGTCACGCAGGTGTTGTAAACAGGACTAGGTTTAAATGTATATATGGAATATATTAAAATATGGAAATATTTTAAATTGGAGGAAAAAAGTCTGAAATACAAATGTTTTGTGAGGCACCTGATAATTTTAAAATAAGATAAGAGAGCGAGATTTGTTGTTTACCAGATTAATTTTATTAACTGTAATGTACTCAACGTGTGCACTGTGCAACAGTATCATATAGATATTGAAAGATACTCAATAGTAAATGACTGAAATAAATGAAAGTTGCGATCGAAGGGGAAAAAACATGACTTGTAGGGACACCCCTACAAAACCCACTGTTAAACATTTTATACTCAAGTTTATTAAATGTGACACAAATATAATTCAAATACACAAATTTCAGATTAAAATACTTATCTTTTATGCTCCCTGTAATAGCATGGAAGAAAAAGGAAGCCAGAAAAGAAAAAACAAGCAACACAATTGAGTGTTCAAAGTAAGGTTTAAAACAAGGCAGTGATAGCGTCATGCAATACTACCAAACTTTTACAGCACCTGATACTTTTAAAATAAAAATTAGAAATTTTCTTTTGTGTTTTTAAAGTGAGTATCAAAGTGCTTATCAAATGTTATTTGATATCAATAAACTTGTCAATTAAGAATTTTTCACGTGAGCAGAAAATGTTTCCATGATTCATGGGTAAGGTACTGGACTATGGACCAGAAGGTCCAATGTTCAAATCCCACCTCTGCCACAATTGGGTCCCTGAGCAAGGCCCCTTAACCCACAATGGCTTGGATTGTAAGACTGTATAAATTGTCTCTTTGAATAAGGGTGTCTGCTAAATGCTGTAAATTATTATATCCATGATTTTACATTTAAATACATGTACAATTACTTTAAACACTGTAGGGGACTTAATTACTGTATTAAGTACTATTTTAATATGTAATTTACTTGGGCATTTCTTTCACGTGGGGAAACATACCAGTGCAGTGGTTAGCTCTGTTGCCTTACAGCTACAGACACTCCTGGCACAGGCTGTTAACTGGCTGTGGGGAAAGTAACATGCCCTTCCTGTCTCTGCATGGGTTTTCTCCAGGGACTCTATTTTCCTCTGACATTCAAAGGAGATGCATTATTTCAATTTGCATCTATAAAAGTATCTTAGTGTCCCTGTGATGGACTGGTGCCCTGTCCCTCCCTCCAAATGGGACTAAGTGGGCATGTGATTGAGATGAGTGATTGACTTGTTCTTCCTCTTACCACATTTTGGGGAAAAAAATCATATTTTGGAAAGCGACTTGTTAGTCCAGCATAAAACCAACTCTTTTACAGACAAACAAGAGCTGCCATTACATTTAGTGCATTTAGCAGATGCATTATCCAAAGCGTCTTACAATTAAGCTGTTCAATTAAGGGTTAAGGATCCAGCTTAAGTACCCAACAATGTCAGTGTGAACTTACAACCTTCCAATTAGTAGTCTAGTGCAATAACAACTGAGGCTGAGAGCCAGCACTATCAACTTCAAGCATCGGTTCACCAGTAGGTTGGGAAACAACCTACTTCAGGCATTACGGGACTTCAGGCAATAACTATGAAGTCAAAAAACAGTTTACGATTTTATTCAAGACAATATATATCTAAAATTCTAATGAAGTTGCGACGTTATGTAAAACATACATAAAAACAGAATATGATGATTTGCAAATCCTTTTCACTACAAAGACAATATATTTAATGTTCAAACGAATACACTTTATTGTTTTTTGTTTTGCAAATATTCACTTATTTTGAATTTGAGGGCTGCAAAACATTTCAAAGAGTTGAAACAGGAAAATGTTTACCACTGTGTTACATCATCTTTCCTTTTAGCAACAGTTTGGGAACTGAGGATACTAATTGTTGAAGAGTGTATGTGGAATTCTTTCCAATTTTTTGCTTGATGTACAACTTCAGTTGCTCAACAATCAGAGGTCTCTGTTATAATATTTTTCACTTCATAATGCGCCACACATTTTCAATGAGTTTTAACTTGCACTTGTGGATGAAGCGATTAACTGTGTTTAGATACAATGGTTTCTTAAAGTGTTGAGCCCATATGTTAATATCCGTTACAGAATGATGTCGGTTTTGCAGAGAGGGATTGAAGGTTGCGGTCATTCAGTGTTGGTTTTCGGACTTGCCACTTACCTGCAGAGATTTTTCCAGATAGTCTGAAGTTTTTGATGATATCATGGACTGCAGATGATGAAATCCCTAAATTCCTTGTAATTGCACAGATTGTCTTTGTTGCCCATGTCTAAACTCTTTTAAATGTTTATCCATTTGAATATCAAATGTCTTTGTAGTGTATTCAATTGAATATGGGTTGAAAAGGATTTGCAAATCATTGTATTCTTATTTATGCTTTACACAGCATCCTAACTTAATTTGAATTTAGGTGTTGGCTCTCTGAAGAATAGGTACATTTATTACAAAAAATTCCCAGCAGATCTAGTTGCATTTATTCTGTAAGCAAAACACAAGAAAAATACCGCCACTATTAAACTAAATATCAGAGTAGTTTATGGCAAGAATGCTCTACCACCATAGGGAGTCTTTTCACTGTAATGATATACATGCTGTTTAAGAGTGGTTTAAAGACAGTAACCTTAAAACCTGAAGTTGATACAGTATTGAAAATGCATATAATTAACAGAACAAAACATAAAATAAACACAAAACAAGTTGTCATTTACGTTGAGTTTTATTTCATTATGAACTGTTAATATGAATTATTAATATACTGTACATCCATTCTTAAGTCGAAAATGTTAAATGGATTCCAAAAAGGTTGGGATGATGTAATTTAGGGCTAATTATAGGGTAGAATATGAAATAATGAGATTTCACGCATTTGATGAATAAAAGGTGATTGTAATCATGAATTGGTGCAAAAGCCTTTGTCTTTTGAGACAAAGAGACAAAGAGTCTTTGATGACTTGATATACAGTTTGTCAACAAACATGTCACAAAACTGTTAAAAATGTTTAAAACGTACATAGTAACAATCATCAAGTTATGAAATTACACTTAAAACTAAGTGTGCAAAAAGTCTTATGTCAAGAAGTGACAGAAGAAGTGCTGGCTTCTCTATGCTTGGAGGCATTGCAAATGGACCATCACAGAGGCATTCATAAAACAATCTTAGCACATGAAATGAAGTATACACTCCTCACAAAATTAGGTGATATGTAACAAATTATTTACACAAATACTGCTAATTTATGTGATTAGTATATGTAATCTGTTATATCTATCTGACTGGGTGGTTTTTGGAGTGGTTTATTATTATTATTATTATTATTATTATTATTATTATTATTATTATTATTATTATTATTGGTTGTGGTAGTAGTAGTAGTAGTAATATATTGTATGGTTATGTGCATTATGGACATATTTGAATATATCGGACTCATGCTCATCTTGAGATACTTTCAAGGTTTGCAGTGAGTTGCAGAAGTTGCAGACTTTCTTTTTCTTTCTTTCTTTCTTTCTTTGTGAATCAATGAAAGTGTGTGTGTGTGTGTGTGTGTGTGTGTGTGTGTGTGTGTGTGTGTGTGTGTGTGTGTGTGTGTGTGTTTGTGTGTGTGTGTACATGCTACCTTGACATATCTATATATGTGTGACCACAGTCTTTACTCAAGGCTCCTATTGATGTGAATTTGATTTAGACTGAACTACAGTAGTAAAGAATAAAGGCAGTCAAGTTCTGCTGATAAAATGCTTATGTAAATCCCTTTTTTTTACTCCTTGACAATGCCCGCAGGTCTAGAGTACTTAGCAGTGAAACAGTGAAGGCATTTGGTTGAAATAGTTCTTACGTCCTTATGCCACAGTCATCTAACACTAAGAGAGCCATTACCATTACTGTGGTAGCATTGTTCTGACCCTCTTTCAACAGTTCTCTTTCATAGTTTATCACACATCTGATGTGCAATCAGGATCAAGGACAAGCTGCTGATGTGACAGCTAATAGAACCTACTAAATCAAGAAAAAGAGCCCCTCACTTCCTATTGATAGGACACTTGAATTGACTTTTCCTGCAGATTACATTAGTGTTTTCTATTGAACAAAAAGCAATGCACACACTTAACCCCACTAATTATAAATAACACTGTAAACAATCAATGCCTCGTAAAAAGAAATCTTACAGTATCTCACAAAAGTGAGTTCACCCCTCACATTAAAAACTATCATATTATATCTTAATGGGATAACACTGAAGATATGTCACTTGAATACATTGTAAAGTAGGCAGACTACAGCTTGTTTAACAGGATTAATGGTGCCCAAAGTGTCAAAATGTTGTGTGGCCACCATTATTTTCCACTACTGTCTTTACTCTTTGGCGTGGAGTTCACTAGACCTTCACAGGTTACCACTGGAATCCTCTTTCATTCTTCTATGATGACATCAAGGAGCTGGTGGACGTTAGAGACCTTGCACTCCTCCACCTTCATTTGAGAATGCCTCACATGCTCAATAGGGTTTAAGTTGGGGAACATGTTTGACCATTAGTTTTGGTTTCTTTAGATGATCATCTTTAGTGATCATCTTGGAGGTGAGTTTGGGGTTGTTATCATGTTGGAATACTGCAGTGTGGCCCAGCATCCGAAGGGAGGGGATCATGCTCTGCTTCTGATCATGTGGACAGCCATGTGGACCTTTAACCTTTGCAGCAATTATGGAAGCATGCATTCATCTATTTTCAAAAGGCAACTTCTGGATATAAGCTTAGGATGTATCAAACATTGCTTGATCTTCTTATAGCATAGGCCATCTTTATGTAGAGCAACAGTTCTTTTTTTCAGATCCTCAGAGAGTTATTTGCCATGAACTGCAATATTGAACTTCCAGTGACAAATATGAGAGAGTGTGAGAGTGATAACACCAAATTTAAGACACCTGCTTCTCATTCACACCTGAGACCTTGTAACATTAACAAGCCACATGATACCAGAGAGAAAAAATGGCTAATTGCGCACAATTTGGTAGACAGAATAATACTTTTAACGTTTCATGTTGTTTTGTTCATGAAAAGAAAGGTGTAATCGCTTTCATTCTGAAAACCTAATTTCCATCCATGGTTAGTTAAACCTCAATTCTCATTGATCATGAGACATTACACTGGCAGCTGTCTACATTTCATGTGACAAGTGTTCCAATTCTGTACATGTGCAAGCAATGGTTTGAATTTCTGACTCATTCAATGTGGATAGTGCTAAGATTTAAATCTGATCATCTGGTTTGTTTGTTCTTTTTTCATTCAGTTTCTCCAATATGTGTTTTGATGTAAACAAAACATTGGTTATGAAAAAGAAGAGAGATATAAGTGTGATTTTTATTTATAAATGACCATTTACCCCCAATTTACCAACAGTAAAAGACCAGTAAAGATTTAGTGACTAACAAAGTAGCACTCTAAATGCCAAACAAGTCTTAAACACCTTTTGTAGGTATGCCATATCTCAATTTACATTTGTATTCAAGATGTGTGTGGGTTACACCCATGAGACCAATTTAGCCAGTTAGCTAATGTGACTGAAAGTGTAAATCTCTGTGAACTAATTTAGCAGTCTGAATTTTGGATTGTCATTTGACCCCTTTTAATTATTGAACTCTGCTAGTTCAACAATGCTCATTTGTATCAAATTTACTACATAAAGCATACAATTCTGGATTCTTCATAGACACAGAGTAACAGTAGTATGAGTTGTACTGAATGGACCAGTTATTTTCAGTGTTACACATTTATAGGTTTCCTAACAAATCAGTTCATCAATTTTCTGTCCACATTCAATGAGTTTGCCAACTCCCTTTAAAAACGTAGCTGTCTTGCTCAGAACTTTGACTTCAAGTCCACTGGACACCTTGAACAGGAATTGGAATGAAAAAATGGGCCAGAGCTTTCTAACAACAGAAGCCAAACTTTCAAATATGTTGGAAGATCAAGAGAAAAGCCCTTAAATCATATGATATGATTTAATAATCAGGTAGCTGTAACGCTGGGTAACGCGGCGAGAGCATGGGAAAGAATAAACCAAATGGGGTGGACGTAAATGCAAGCGAGTTTTAATGAAATAAGGAAACGATGAACAGACAACAGCAAAAACACCACCGAATATGCGGTTGCAAAAGGAGACAAACCAGACAAAGGAAGGAGAGAATCGGGCAAGGAGATCCGGAAGGTAGAAGACGAAGTAGCGAGGACAAGAGAGGATGCCGGTAGATGTGACAGGACGCGTAGAGTAGGATGAGGAAAAATAGGATACGTAACCAAAATAACCGGGCAAGAAGAAAGGTGGAGGAGCCATATATATAGAAGAAGAAGATGGGTGGCAGGAGCGCCACCCGCTGGCCAGGAGGAAGAAGTGAAAGAAGAACGGAGAAGCAACTATAGAAGGGGAGGTGTCCTGGGTGACGGCTGTCCAATGAGATCGTGCATGCGATCTCAGCGTGACAGAGCCCTCCTCAAGGCGCGGCTCCGTAGCGCCAAGAGAGCATAGAGCCCCAGAGAGTAAAGTAAAGGGTGGAGACAAGAAAGAAGGAGCAAAGGAGAAGAACAAAAAGGAAAAATCAACAAATACATGCAACATAAGATTACCCGTAACCGCAAAGAACAAAACAGTAATAATAAATCATGAATAATCAAGTAACAAAAGATGTCCAGTCCAGAGGGAAGTCCATACAGGACTGTGAGGCTTCTGTCCCCGATGACAGCTTCAGGAGGGAAGGCCGTCTTGAAAACTGCAACGGCCAGCACATGAAGGACAGGGGCTGTCACTGGGATGGAGGCAGTTGATGTGTCCAGGACTGGGGAAAAGGTGACGGCAGGAGCTGGAAGGTCCACAGTCATTGTCTCTGGAACATTCACCGACTGGGAGGCAGGAGGAGGTCCAGCCTCAGGACGTGCTGGTATGGCTGACAGGACCAGAATCGGGAGACACTCAGGGTTGGGTCCCAGAAGGAGGTAGCCCGGCAGGAGTGGGACGACTGTCGAGAGAGGGACCCCAGGGGGCTCAGGAGATGGCCCAGTCAGAGGCTCAAGCGCCGAACGTGCGTCCGGACCTGTAATAGAGAATAGAGAGAGAGAGCAGAGAGCGGACGCGGCACTGGGCTCCGGACTGGGCACCGGAGTGACGGGCAACTGCAGTCCAGCCGGCTCCTTTGGGGGTCCTGGGGATTCCAGGGCCTCAGGGGCTGAGACCGCCACGGCTTCCATCGTGCGCACAGGCTCAGGATCCAGTACAGTAGCCGCATCGGGCTCAGGTGTCGCCACAGCTGCAACGGTCGGTGGGTACTGGGCTGCACACGGTTCCACGGGGAGCTCGGGACGACCGTCGGGACAGGCTCCGGGGCACAGCCGTCAGCCCATGGGAGGTACCAGCATCGGGGGCTGTGGTCTTCCTCATGCGCTCCAGGATGCCCAAACGGGGGCGGACGTAAACGCAAGCAGGTTTTAATGAAATAGTAGCAGTAGCCCTATTATTTGGATGTTATTTTGGGGTGTCAACAAGCTTTTGTCTAATTAGTATAAATTGATTCTTAAATAGACTGAGCTAAGTGCATCTTTTACTTAATATTTAGGCGCAATATTTACGATTATTCAAATTTCATTTTCCTTTCTATACTGCCATTGCTAAGGAAAATATATAGGGTTAACATTAAAATCAGCTGAATTTATAAGAAATGATAACGTCAACCACATTTGTAAGCTGAGCCTTTTTTTTTGGGCTCAGAGCCCAGATCTCACCGCTGGAATATGATGTTGTCACTTGGTGTCTTCTTTAAAATGAATATCTTAATTGTAAATGAGGGAAATGATGACATTTGGAGATGCTTGTTGTTTGAAAGCCATAGTGCCAGCTCCAACACTGCACCTGCTTTCTCTGCCAAAAATGTGATGGCTGCCACATTTATTGAACGTGACGGAGATAAATTTCACAGCAGAAAGCCTGATGTCCTGGCGAGAGGAACTGACAGCATCGGTGACATTAAATTATTTCATGAAGTAATTAGGCCTATATTTGTGTAGAGATGCCAAGCTCTGCCCAGATAGGGAAGAGTCATACACCCACACCAAAGTTCTTCTTTATATCATTTTTATCAATGTGTTTACTGTATGTTTAGATTACTTTTACTTTTCCTCTTTCAGTTTGCACTATATAAATGGTATGTAAA
>JAUZST010000106.1:977-21389 GCA_034779995.1 Parotocinclus haroldoi | reverse complement strand
GGTCCTTGAGCAAGACCCTTAACCCACAATTGCTTGGATTGTAAGACTGTATCAGTTGTAAGTCGCTCCGGATAAGGTACTGCGGTGATGTGGTAGCCTAGCGGTTAAGGTACTGGACTCTGGACCTGATGGTCTATGGTTGAAATCCCACATCTGCCAAGCTGCCACAGTTGGGTCCTTGAATAAGACCCTTAACCCACAATTGCTTGGATTGTAAGCCTGTATTAATTGTAAGTCTCTCTGGATAAGGGCGTCTGCTAAATGCTGGAAATGTAATGTAAATCCCAAGCAAACCAACTCACACTGCAAGCCATTACTCTTCGAACGAGCCACTCACAAAATTGAAATATTTCGTTAAAATCGTTCCATTGCCTATTCATTTTCAATTTTGTATATACTAAAGTGGTGTGCATATAAAACAGTAGCTTAAAATGTGTTCGCAGCTGGTGCCGCTTTCTAAAATGTTAACCCACCGCTCCGGAGATTTGGCTTTCAATTGCAGCAGTGCCTTCCGGTCAGGCTGTTGAGGGAGGGCAGACGAGGCGTGGGATCATCCTGCAGTGCTGCAACCGCCACCCATCTCATAGATGGACCCCTTAGAGGGCACTGTAGCCTAAATGAGTTGGACATTCGCAATCGGTTGTTGACAACAGCGAATTAATGAACGCCATCATTTTTGGGGTGGCATCTAAAATGACTCCCTACATAGTGCACTACATGCTGGTGGAATAATGCTTCGGGACACTTTAGTGCACTGCACTGTACACAGTAGAGAAAGTCGAAATGAGATGAGATGAAACATAGGACATAGCCTAGCGCTTAAGGTACTGGACTCTGGACCTGATGGTCCGGGGTTCAAACCCAACCTATGCCAAAAATGCCACAGCTGGGTCCTTAAGCCACCATTGCTTGAATTGTAAGACTGTATCAGGTTGTAAGTCGCACTGAATAAGGGCATCTGGTAAACGCTGTAAACGTAAATGTTTGGATGTGTAAAAATAAGATTTCATCATCCACCTCGCTGTTGTTAGTACAATTTGGGAGCGATTCCAATGATTGTCTCAGCTGTGGTTGCTGTCCTCTGTAGGGACTTGCAGTCCGAGCCTGTGCAATACCCAAACCAGACAGTGATGCAGCTGCACAGGATGTTCTCTGCACTCCCAGTGTGGAAAATGGTGAGGATGGGATTTTGGTTTCTCAGCCTGCATAAGAAATGCAAAGATATACACATCATTGCATCAATTATGTAATTATTTAATATCCACGCATATAGTCGCACGACAGTCTAGATATTTTGCACAGTGTTTTATTTTAAGCAATAATATTAGTTAAAAACGCAATATAAAAACATTAAGTGCAGTACTGTACTGTACAAAACAGACATGAGATTCTGCTCTTTTTGTGTTTTATAAAACTTGAAACACTTACCAAAAACCAAAGCACGGTACCATATATCTTCCTGCCTTCGGAGGCAGCGGCAGGTGCCTCGAGGGTCCTAGTTTTCTGTAATGTGAACGTGAATTAGCTGTATATAAGACAGATTTTTTTTTCCTATTAGAATCCCTAAGACCTCGGCCGAATGAAGTGCATAGATGTCGATTCGTTAAATGGCACATACATGCTATTGTTTGGAAAAACATTATCCAGTTTGTTGATTTAACTTCTCAGACTGAACAGAAATGTATTCATTAAACACGAAATTCTCTCCATCCAAGAAAACGATGGTCTTAAGAATTCTGAATGTAGTTTAATTTAATACTCAACATCCATACAATACTTTTAGGGACAAGCAGGCACAATTCTCATATTTTTAAACTGTTTATCTATTACTTACAGTACAGCAGTATTAACATGTGGGACTGTGGTGGCCTAGTGGTTAAGGTATTGGACTATGGACCAGAAGGTCCAGGGTTTAAATCCTACCTCTGCCACAGTTGGGTTCCTGAGTAACCCTTAACCCACAATTACTTGGATTCTTGTAAGACGCGCTGGATAAGGGCGGCTGCTAAATGATATAAATGTAAACATGTAATATGTCTTCACGGTTCACTCTGTGTCTTTAAAACCATGCTATTTTTATTTTTTCTAAACAATATTAGCCCCGTAGCTCCAGGTATTACTTACATAACAAGCCTGGGCTGACTGACTGCAGTTTTTACTCTGAACCAGCTTTGTGTGATCTGATTCTCTGTGCTAACGTTGTTACATTGGACATGAGCATGGAGCTGGCAGGACGGGTCCCGGACGGTTTAAGCCATTACAGTTACAGCAGCTCCGTGTACAACACCACCTATCATTCTGCTCCTCTCCTACAGTCCCTCTCCCTCTCTGTGCATCTGCTGCTGAGCAATCGGGCCCCAGCGTGTACTGTCTGACAAAGGATTATAGAAATCAGATGACTTACGCTTCTAATTTGTGGCCTTAAATTGCAAACAGAGTTTCAGGAGTGGAGTGGGGTAATAAATGCTAGTGGAGACACCACACACACACACACACACACACACACACACACACATGCACCGTGATAAAGAGTGGAGAGCACTGGAGCTGGAGGTGAAGACGAACGACAAGGGAGCCGGGTTATGAAAGAATTAGTATTAGGTTGTTAAGCGTATTTTAAACAATATGCACAGTATTACATGTAGCTTACTCACCTGGGTAAGTATTTTTTTTCTTGACGACTCATCCAGATTCTAATCATATCTTCTGTGTAGGTTACATCTCCGTTGTTGTCAGGTTTCCCTGTCTCACAGGGCATTTCAAAACATCCCCGTAATATAGCATTGCCACCGCCTCCACTGAATGCTGTATGGTGGGATGTGTTTTTGTCAAATAAAGCTGGAATTTCAGTCCAAAAGTCGAATTTTGGTCTCGTCTAACTATAAATCCTTCGGCTACATGGCAGCAGAATCACACCTAAGGCACTTTTAGCTGGACTAAGCCACTTAGTCCAGCTTTGTGTAGCACTTGCGAGACAATTTTGCACCACCAATTTGGAGACATGAGGGGTTGGGAGTACACTTTCCACCTCCTAATACACATATACAATATTGGATATACAGTATGTACAGTATACATTATAATATAAGGCATATAAATAAACATTTGCATCCAGCGCAAAGCAAACTGCATGTCATCTAAAATGCAAATATGAATTTAAAAAAAAAAAAGTTTGAATAAAAGGTAGAAAATGTAAATAATTCATTAAAACAAACAAACAAAACAAAAAAAAACATATATATATAGAGAGAGAGTCGTATATATATATATAATGAATTATTTATTAATTATCAGAATTATATATACAGTTTAACTGTTTTAGATTTTGTCTGACTATTTAATCATAAAAAAATACTTACTTATTTAGTTAATTATAGTTACGCAATTGTGGTGAGGGTTTTTTTCTAAGTTCCTTTTAGTAAAAGTAGTTTCATTTTATTTACTGGGTGTACGTAAATCCCCAAAAATATGTTGAAAAAAAATTTGGGTTTTTTTTTTTTTGGCACTTTGGAAAAACAATTTATTATTACTTTTTAAAAATATGTTCAAATATGATTCTGTGCCCTGGGGGATAGTCAAAGCATCAGACTTTTAAAAATAAAACAGACCAGTTACCACCTGGTGACTAAAATATGATTGGTTGCACTAAAAAAGTTTAAAATGGCTGCTCTGAAGGGGCCTAATTTATTAGATTTTTTTAAATGACACGTTTATTTCAATACCTTGGTGCACTCTGAGGCAAGTGGGTGTAATTTAGGTACATTTTTATGTGACATAATAAGGTATTTTGACAGGTAATGGCTGTAAATATTTCTGCCTAAAGCCAGGCTGGATAAGACAGGGGCTAAGCGTGTAGCTAACTAGTACGTATGCATACTGTCCCTTTAATCTCTAAACAACTAATTAAAATGCATATCGATGGCATATTTAAGCAGCATTTTCTTAAATCACAAAAAATTTTGCTAAATCACAAAAAAATCCACTAAAATGAAAACTACCTTACATCCCACCAAACACTGCCTGCAAACCAAAGTGAGAAAAGTCAAACTCGCCTCCGTACATGTGGCAAATTCATGTGGAATCTTCTTGTAAGCAAGTTGAAGACTTTCCAGCGTAAAAAGGAAAATTAAAAAAGCTCTTTTTTTGGTATTAAAAGCAGCAGGTTTGATTTTATTCGCAGCGCTGCGTACATCGTAAGACGTTTCGCAAAGCAGAAAGGAAATAACTTTATTAAGGATGAAAGACTGGAGTTCTGCAAACGCTAATGAATCCGGAATTACCTCAATTAATGGAACATATGTTGTAAACACCTCATTGTTTATTACCCACACAGCATGTGTGTGTGTGTGTATGTGTGTGTGTGTGTGTGTGTGTGTGCGGCCAGGTTTTCCTGATGTGCATTTGAAAGCTGCACAGAGGAACTCATGCTCCCCGCCTGTTGGTAATTACCCAGCGCTAGGTCTCTGAGGCAAAGAGAGAAACACACTCTGACTCTCTCTCTCTCTCTCTGTCACACACACACACACACACCCACACACACACACACGTACACAGAGGTATTAGATATGCCTGAATGTAGCATAGAGGCTTACAACACAAGCTCACCCCCACTAAACTGAGACACAGAAAACGGAAATCCAGACTACTGGGGCCACCTGGCACCTGTTTGTGCCCAGCAGGCATGTGTGTGTGTGTGTGTGTGTGTGTGCAGAGGTCAAGTATATAGATCATTATGAGGACCAGATTTCCTCACAAGGATAAAAGGTTCTGACACTTTTCTTGCCTTGTGAGAAAATCTGGAATAAATCATGTTCATTATTAAACAGGCACTTATCTAGAGCAACGTCTACACAACTGATACAACTCTCTTACAATCCAAGTCAGTGTGGGTTAAGGATTTTGCTCACAGACCCAACGGTGGCCCCTTAGCAGAGGTAGGTTTTGAAATACACCGCAAATTACACCACTCACAAAAATATATTTAAAAAAGGAATATATAGAAAATCCACAAGAACTGCTGGATAATCTGATCCTGTCCATGCCCCATCACTGTCCGTGTGTTTTGGGACTCTTGGGTGATCATACACCCTACTGAACAGACAATGTGGGTGCACTCTGGTCCAGTTTAACATGCCTCTGTTCACCCCCATCAATATATCACTTACTACCCAATCACTATAACTGAGTTTGAATCTCATTAGCGTAATCAAACAACTTTCTTTGGCTTTTCGTTTGCTTTTCTCGTGACCTTTTTCAATGACATAATATTGTATGGTTCTTTTTTTAATCGCTTCATATTTATTTTGAAGTATCCCCTTATTTTTGTAAGCAGTGTACATCGTGCAAAAAGTCTTAGAGTCTTAGATCACCATATTGTCAAGGAACCACTTCAAAAATTTTAGACTTGAATTCGTCACTCCATAATCATCATTTCCACTGATCTTCATTCCAGTAGTTGTGAGTTTTAGCACCTCTTACCCTTAAAGCGTCGTAATTTGCCAGTCACTAACATCTACGTGACCCATTTTCCACTCAGAATGAGGCTACACTGTACCACCTCTTCTCAATCTTTCAATATATAATTCCAGTATACATACTGTATGTAACCTACACTATGTTAAGTCCTGCTTGCTGCCTGTGTAGTTTGCATGTTCTATCATGTCTGTCAGAGTATGCTTTGGGTACTCCAGTTCCCTGAAACGTTCCAAAGACATGTTAGGTCAATTGGCATCTCTAAAATGTCCCAGTGTGAGTGTGTGTGTGTACATTTGCCCTGCAAGATTGGTTTCCATCTTGCGCCTTTTGCTGCTGAACTGAATTAAGCAGTTCAAGAGAATGAAGGAATGTATGAATAAGTTTCCTGATGCCAGAAAGTCTTGATTAGTTTGTTTTCTTACCTTTTAGCTCAGGAGAGAGGGTTAAGTCTTTATCTCCAAATACTGTATACTGTGGGACTGTGGTGGTCTAGTGGTTATGGACCAGAAGGTCCAGGGTTCAAATCCCACCTCTGCCACAGTTGGATCCTTAAACAAGGCCCTTAATGCATAATTGCTTGGATTGTAAGACTGTATTAATTGTAAATCCTTCTGGATTAGGGCGTCTGCTAAATGGCATAAATGTATGTGTGGGGTTTGACATGTTCTCCAGATGTCCACCAGAGTATCACTTTGTTTTCCTGCAAAGGAATCTCCTGTTTGTGTCATTTGACCCAGCATTGCTGAATAGTTACTGTCTGCACTGAACAGGATAGGAGGGTTAAAGAGCATTTAGCAGGATTTAGGTGTGTGGTATTTAAGTGATATCCTCGAGTCATATCCTCGAGTTGAGGGTCAGCACCTTTGGAGCCGAGCCGTCACATTTGGAGCTAGGTCGGCTAACAGCTACTAATTGGTGACAGCGAGCGCACTGTGTTAAAGGGTGACTTAAGGGTGCAGACATGCCACGGGGCAAGTGCAGCTATTTAATCTGGCTGTGTGTTGTCACTTTCTGAGACGATCTTCCACCTCTATTCTCACTGCCTTCTTTACTGCAAACAGGTATCTCATACCTGCGTGCAAAATTATCGCTCACGGGCATATCCAGTTACTGGAGTTATTTACAGCTTCTCTCTCTCCCCTCCATTTTTATTTTGCCCCCGAAAATTACTGCGTTGTCACAGTTCAGCTGGCTCCATTTCCCGTTTTTTATAAAGAGCCAGGAGAGAAGTATTAATTATCCTTGTACAATTTAATGCACCGCCTGTTTTAACCTTTCAGGTTTCTGGTAAACAGCGGCATAACCAGGCACATCCGCGCTTGCAAATGTGATTTATGACGAGAACCTTTAATTTCGGGTTTTAAATAGGTTAGGCGGCAATCTGCACGCATTTAAATGCGTCACCCAAACCCTTTCCTCTCCTCCTCCTTGTCTTCGGGGCTTGCCTTTAATATTCAGGGACGATTTTTGTCCACATGCATTTGGGTGTGTGTCACCTTAGATTAAATTATTACAGCTTTACGCAGGCCTGACATCGCGGGCCCGAGGCCCTTATTTACTGGAATCAATGAAACCGTAATGAAAATCCATTTTTCATACTCTCCGCTCCTGCTGACTTTTATTTAGTTAGCAGTGTCTAAGCAAGCAATTCATTCTGCCTAAATGCCAGCCCAAAACGGGAATTAGCACACGAAGGGTTAACCTGGATTTAGATGGCGCTTAATCGGAGATCTCGATGGGTGTATTCCTTATTTTCTAAAATAAAAGGTAAAGGATATATGCCTTAATACCAAGACGTGACTAAAGCTAAAGGGAAAACCTTCTGATCGGGTGGTTTTAGGGTGTTTTGGTTGTTTTTGCTGCTTCGTAGACCCTTTCCTGTCTGCGTTACCAAATGTGGTTTTGACAGATTCATACAGAGCCCTGACCTGACCACATCCAACACTTTATAGATGAACTAGTGACTGACTGTGAGCCAGGCTCATTGATGGTGCTAAATGCCTACAGCCAAATTCCAAAATCTTGTGGAAATCCCTTCAGAAAGTGTAGGGTGGATGTTCCATATTAATGAACATGGCCTGGGGTGTCCAAATACTTTTGGCTATGTAGGTGAGTACAGATTATTACGCATTTTACACATATCTCAACATACCTATTATTAATCTACATAATATGGACACTAGTCCACCTCCATTGTAACCCAGATTCAGGTCCCAGTGGTGTCTTCAGGACTGGTGGATTGTCGAACAGACATGATTAGACTGTGCCGGAGGTGCAGAAACAGTATCCTTTATCCTCAACAGTTTACCTACGACCTGTGAAATCCAGAGATGACCAGAGTAAGCAAGGTTAAACCATAATGAATAAATATGAAGAAACATATCAAGACTAAGGCAGTGTGGTCAAGTATTTTAAGACTAGGTTTTGAGTAGCTCCTTTCCCAGAATTATTTTCAAAGCATGTTTTATTGGAGCTCCATAAAATGTTCCTTTATTTTATTTAAGAAAACATTTATCAGTGTCTTGCTTATCCGAGCCAGAACTAAACTATGTGATTCTGTTGGGTTGTTTGTTTTCTCCCTAATGGGGTGCTTGAAAAGGAGTGCTAGTGTGTTTAGTGTACAAATATTTACGATAGTCCACAAAGTCATTGCATTTCGCACTGTGTTTGCCTCGTTCTCTTTTCTTTGGTCCAGAATAAGCAGTGTAAAATGGGTAATTCCCCACGTTCACCAGAACACTTTTTAATTGAAGGTTTATGACTATGTGTAACGTAGTTGATAGACGATAATATTAACCACATCTGGATAAGGAATATGAAGACATTATGGCTGGAAGATCATATATTAAATTAGAGGCGGAGTAACAGGGACAATGGACCGTATCGGGTCACAGCGTACAATCCCCAGATACAGCCATCGGAATTGTGTGCCTTGTGTTTTGAAAAACAGCTGGATATCAAGACTCTTTGCAGTGTTAATACAGATGTTTCATTTTCTGTGTTTTTGAGCCAGATATTAAAACTGTGTCTGTGTTTTAGAGGCAGATAGTAAAACTGTGTCTGTGTTTTAGAGGCAGATATTAAAACTGTGTCTGTGCTTTAGAGGCAGATATTAAAACTGTGCTTGTGCTTTAGAGCCAGTTATTAAAACTGTGCTTGTGTTTCAGAGGCAGATATTAAAACTGTGTCTGTGCTTTAGAGTCAGATATTAAAACTGTGCCTGTGTTTTAGAGTCAGATATTAAAACTGTGCTTGTGCTTTAGAGCCAGTTATTAAAACTGTGTCTGTGCTTTAGAGTCAGATATTAAAACTGTGCCTGTGTTTTAGAGGCAGATAGTAAAACTGTGTCTGTGCTTTAGAGACAGATAGTAAAACTGTGTCTGTGCTTTAGAGACAGATAGTAAAACTGTGTCTGTGCTTTAGAGGCAGATATTAAAACTGTGTCTGTGCTTTACAGCCAGATATTAAAACCGTGCTTGTGTTTTAGAGACAGATATTAAAACTGTGCTTGTGTTTTAGAGACAGATATTAAAACTGTGTCTGTGTTTCAGAGGCAGATATTAAAACTGTGTCTGTGCTTTAGAGTCAGATATTAAAACTGTGTCTGTGCTTTAGAGTCAGATATTAAAACTGTGTCTGTGTTTTAGAGGCAGATAGTAAAACTGTGTCTGTGCTTTAGAGACAGATATTAAAACTGTGTCTGTGCTTTACAGCCAGATATTAAAACTGTGTCTGTGCTTTAGAGACAGATATTAAAACTGTGTCTGTGCTTTAGAGACAGATATTAAAACTGTGTCTGTGCTTTAGAGGCAGATATTAAAACTGTGTCTGTGTTTAAGAGCCAGATATTAAAACTGTGTCTGTGCTTTAGAGTGAGACACTAAAGTTGTGTCTCTGTGCTTTAGTTTGGATTTAAATCAGATACCGAAACGCAGATTCTTTGTTATACATAACAGAAGGGACATTCATTCTAACGCAGGTATTTTGTCTCTGTGACTTAGAGATATATATTCAAACTGCCTATGTTCTTTATACCGAGCCGTGTCAGTATCTGACTCTAAATCTAGAGATTCAGCTACCTTTTATAAAGCAGATCTAATATAATTTCCATACATTTCCATAAATACATTTAAGGCTGCATTAAGCAAAAGCACCTGGATTCAAATGGTTTCTGTTTCAGTGGTCAAAAATAGATTAATGTGATTGAAACATACTTTGTTTAGAGGACTGCAGCATGAGGACAAATGTCTTCATTACATAACAGGCTTAGCCTTTGTCCTTTATAAGAGATTTAATATTACCACAACCCTTCACTGCTTTTTATCTCTCTCTCTCTCTCTCTCTCTCTCTCTCTCTCTCTCTCTCTCTCTCTCTCTCTTTCCAGTCTCCATTAAGATGGCTTCTTAATTGAGTGTGTATTACTGTGTGTGTTGGCGTGTATGAGCTTGGGAGGGGGACTAAGCTTTCGACCGAATGTGACGAAATAAAATTTTATAGCGATATAAAAATGTAAATAAAGATTTGCTTAAAATGACTTTCCTGTGAAACAAATTTCCCTCCCCCTTGAGCTAACACTGGGAGGATGGGGGGGGGGGTTTGCATCCCGGGTGCAACTGATGCGTCGTGTGACCTTTGAGAGTGCTCCATTCCTTGATTAAAGGCATATTAAATTTGTTTAAATAAAGCTCGTTGTAATGGCACATCATTTGTAAGAAGCTATTAGAGCCTGGAAATTGTGACAGTGGATTTGCATCGAAATGTGCCACGCTCGTGCCTGGGATCATTTCCGGAAAAAGCTACCTCCATCACTCGTCCTGACAAAGACCAGATCAAACTTTACACCTCTTCCCCACACCGTGAACGAGCAGGGGATAATATCATGTAAAACCGCGGTCTGACGGATTGCTACACACTTTTGCTTCTGTGATCCCATAATCCCTTTCTGCTATGTCACATACCTGCTACATACACAAAGCAAGGTGAGTGTGGATAGGAGGAGCACCGTTCTGGGTTCAAAAGAACGTCTGACAAGACTGATGCGAGAATCCTAATAAGCTCCGGGAAAATCCAATGAAAAAAAGAATTTTATTCGTTGTCGAGAGAATAGTGAGAATAAGATTAAAACCGTTCAGTGTAAACAAGGAAGATTTAAGATACATTGGTCTTGATCTTGTCTTGGTCTGATTTACTACCATGGTCTTATTCTGGTCTTAATTGGTATAGAACCTGGTTTAGACTAAGACTCAATTGGTATAGGTTTTAGCCTTCATTTATTACAAGTTTGGTATTAGTCTTGGTTTGTGGTCTTCTTTTGCTTTGGGTCTTGTTTTGGGCCTGATCTTGACATGGGTCTGGGTTGGTGTTGGTTCTTTCTCTCAGTTTTATAGGACTTAACTTTGTCTGGACCGAGTCTTTACCATAAATTTGCTAAGTAAAACAAAATGTAAGGTACAACACTTTGGTCTTGTTTGTTTTATCTTGGTACATGTGGAAGGACTTGGGTTATATGCCTTGGTCCCAGTTAGTAAAGGTCTTGATCTTGCCTTGGTCTTAGTATTATTGATGTTGGTCTTGTCTTGGCACCAGTTTGTAAAAGTCTTCTTGTATTTGTCTCAGCTGCTCAGCTTTTATCAAAAATAGTGTTCCCTCGCCGCTTCAGGGTTCACCTTTCACGGACTCCGTGCATCCTCGGTGCAAAAAATATTAATGGAAAAAATATTTCGCGGATTTTCGCTGTTTTGTGGGGTTTTGCGGAACTCGATCTGCACATGTGTAGTACATGTGGTATAGTGAACGTATGCATATACATGTAATTGTAGAACTTTTATATTCAAAAATCACAAAATGTATACAAAAATATTCATTCTAACAATAAAGGTATGTTATAGATCATAAAACATTACGATTACGATTTACAGTAAATGGCGTATTTACTCGGCGGATGAATACTCACCAAAAACGAGAAGTAAGACCAGGGCGTCGGACGCCTGAGTCTCTACTTGCCGACATGACGAGTTTTTATCTGCGGTTTTGTGTTCGCTGTTTGTGAAAGTTTCATTACAGACTGAACTAATTTAAACCCTACGATGAAACCCAAACGTTCTGCAAGTTCTACGGCTAAAACAGTATAGAAATACTTTAATAAATATAGCATCCCTACATTGCAGATTTTAATTTATTAAAAGGGTGGTCCTGGAACATAACCCCCGCCATAAATGAGGGAGCACTGTTTATATAATATTGTCCATGACATCCAACTTGGATTCATCACTCCAATCTATTTTATCTAATCGAATCTAATCTTTGTACGCTTTGACACATCTTTGACTTTTTACCTTGCTCCTCTTCCAAAACAGTGGTTTCTCGGCTGCTGAGAGACCCTTCCTGATCAAGCTTCCTCAGACAGTTGACTGACGGCTCACGTGGGACTTTAAAGTATGGGGTCATTATAGCACTGCCAATACAGTTGTACGTCTAATCTTGAATAACTTCAGTTCTGTAGGACATGGTCTTGACTTGCTTCTTATCCCACCTCTAATGAGGTCATGTCTATAGGTTTCTCACTCTCGATGCTAAAAAGTTACCTGGGAAAATGCAAAGTCAATATGAGGGACTGAAAATCCTCCCTCTTTTTCAAAATAAAGCCTTGCTGCTTGTTCGACTCAAGTGGTTTCACTTGAGCATAAATACAATTTGTTTGCCTTGATGTCTGAGGTTTTTCTGGCATGCTGCAGCAGAGGGATTTGCAAAATGGAGAGAGAGCAAGAGAAGCAGAAAGCGGTGAAAAAAAGAGAGACGCACTTATAGAAAAACAAGTCTTTGCCCTGTGAGAGCAGTTTGAGGTCTTGCGTACAGTTTGGGCATTGGTGTGTAAGTTTGTGCTTGTGTGCGTAAGTGTGTGTTGGTGGGTTGTGGTGTGTTCAGCGAAGCATGCTGAAGCTGTGTTTCTGACAGCAGAGTGGGAGGCTGTTTAGGGCTCGAAATCAGGCAGCGCGGCCTGAAACACACACACACACACACACACACACACACAAATGTGTCTTTGTATCACTATGAGGACTTTCTATTGACATAATATTACTTTAGTTAATTAACGCTACACCTGTACATAACCATAACGAAGAGAAAATCTTTTCGCTCTTTGGGTGTTTCAAGAGAAGGTTGAAATAACAAAAAGTATATACATACACACATACACACATGCCCGCGCACACGCAAATTGGGCTGCGTATAGGGAACTGTCCGCTGGTCACATCAAATAAACAACAGCATCGCTGAGAGCTCAGGCTGAGCGATCCGTTTTCCTCCATCACAGCAGCCAATCAGAGGCGACGTCACGCTAACAAGAGCCAAACTCGCCAGCTACCGCCTCTGCTGCACCCTTCCCATTCGGCACCACTGTTTGTATGGCTTAGTTGGTCTTTTTCTTGATTTTCTTTTCTTTCTTTTTTTTCTTTTTCAGATGGGCCGATTGGAGCATTTTCTTTTCTGACCTCCCCGCGAGAAAACACAAACAGATTCCACAATCGCTCCGGCACTGCTACGCTGTGTACACGTTAGGAGTGATTACAGACACACAGCAGCAAGTTCCAGAACTGTGTTAAACAAACTACTCTCCAAAAGTGTACAAAGTGCAAGTTACACCACACTACTAGGTACCCACAGATATTCAGCTAAAAACTGAAGGACTTTTCCACAACTTCAAATTAAACGTCCAGCTACATTTCCTTCCGTTTGCCATATGAGGAAGAAACATCAGATATCATCAGATTTAATGCCTGTAAAGCATTTTTAATACTTACGTTTAATGTGTTTTTAACATCACGTGTTCAAAGTGCGCGCATGCACATAATAACATACACTGGGGTCCATTTACATGACATTTATGTCGTTTAGCAGACGTCCTTATCCAGAGCAACTTACAACTAATACGGTCTTACAATCTAAGCAATTGTAGGATAAGGGCCTTGCTCAGAGACCCAACTGTGGCAGAGGTGGGATTTAAACCCTGGACCTTCTGGTCCATAGTCCAGTACCTTAACCAGTAAACCACAACAGTCCCACGGTTCAGTTCATCGTTGGTTGGTATGGTATGTTAGTCAAGTGTTGCTCTTGTTTTGCATAGGGTTTGGTATTTTGTGGGTGGTTTATTGGTATTTTAACTTTGGTCTTGTCTTGGTTTCTGTTTATAGCTCTTACTTTTGGTGGTATTGATATTGGTCTTAGCTGGTATGCCTATGTGTCCTGATTGGTATAGACTTTGGTTTTGACATGCTGTCACTTTGTTATAGTTCTTAGTGTTGTCTGGGCACAGTTGGTATGGGTCTTGGTCTTGCTTCTAGGTCTCGAGGTCGCTTTGGTTCTGACCAACACTACGTTGTTCAGTAGGATTAAATTTTTGTTGGTGTATATCCTTGTTCTTGTCTTATGTGGTATAGGGCTTGGTCTGTTATTGGTTCTGGATTGCCTGGGTCTTGGACTTGTTTAGGCCTTAGCTAGTCGTAAGCTGTCTTGGTTTGAGCTGAGATATTTCTTCATCTTGTGTTGGTCATGATTGGTATGGGCTTTGGTGTCAGCTGATCTAATTCTTGGTTTTGTCTTTACATCAGATGGTATCTGCCTTGGTCATGTATTGCTTGTGTAGGTCTTGGTCTCTTGATGCGGATTCCTTTTCTTGCAATGGCAAATTAAGATATGTTCTATTCTTATAGAGTGTGTGTGTGTGTGTGTGTGTGAGTGAGTGTGTGTGTGTGTGTGTGTGTGTGTGAGTGAGTGTGTGTGTGTGTGTGTGTGTGTGTACAGATCAGACAAAAATTATGACTGTACTTTCAGTCCGGGACCTTAAATACTTAAGTGAATACTCGAATAAAAACACAGATTTTTTAGATTAAAAACAATTCTGCAGCTTCGCCTTCTGACTTTGTGATTAGAACACCACGAGGGGTTACATAAGGAGTTTGGGATGTGGAGCAAGTCTTACATTTCCTGTTCATTGTATGTGTGTGTGTCTGTGTGCGCGTGTGTTGTGTGTAGCGGATAAGAGAACAGTCAGGTTAGGGCACAATTACCTATGCGGTTACTGTGGTTGTGGGCAGTAGGTGATGTAACAACACCTGACATGTTTGCCTGGGTGTGTCAGTTAGAGTGTGTGTGTGTGTGTGTGTGTGTGTGTGTGTGTGTGTGTGTGTGTGTGTGTGTGTGTGTGTGTGTGTGTGTGTGTGTTTCTATGGCCGTTACTAATTCGCAGTTCACTTCAGGAAGGTGAGATAGCAGTCAGGAGTGCTCTGACTCATAACACAGGAAGCACCTTTGTGTTGGGAGTCATTTTAGAGGCGATACACACAATGTTTTGGGTTTTACATTCAGAAAAGTAGCTGGAAGGCACACATACAGCACATGTACACACACAAAATTCTACACACATCACTTAACAGAGCTTCTCCATGACCCAGCTTCTAGAAATCTGTATATTATGAGTTTCACAAAGCAGAAGAGTCAGAGGTCAATAGGATCTGGTGTAGAAACAAAATCGGGACCCCTGAGAAATTGAAAAAGTGTGGTCCAGTGTGTCAACTAAAATTCCAACAACTAGATAGACTTATGTTAGGTAGCAACCGTAGGATTCTTTCACCCTGTGTGTAGTAGATCAAGCCCCATCTACAAGAGTACAGAGATTCGGGAACCCATCCCTGGAGAAATCGGAGGTATTGGAGCATAATCACAGAGACCAGAGAATACAAACTTTCAGACAACCACATGGACTCACAGTGAATGGATGTTTGGTGTGAGGGCAATTCTTCTGAATTTTACACCCAGGCCAAATCGAGATGTAGTCCCCATAGTAGACAAATCTCACCTCACAGAGGTGGAGACTGAACCAGAGTGGTTTTTAGAAAGAGTACCCTACCTAATAAACTAATTTGGTTATTTCCCCATCTCTGTTTAGCTGAGATCTCAGGGTTAAGGAGTTGCCCTAAATTTAGCTCTCTCTTTGCACCACTAAATCCAGTTCTGAACCCAATGGTACCATGTAAGTCCAGTTCTAGTTTGACAGGCATTTTGGAAAGTTCAAAAGTGATGGGTCTGTTGTATCAGTGTAGCACTGTACTCTAATTTGGGGCCACAAAAAGGTTCCTCCAACAACAAAAGCCCAGTGGTTTCCTGGTATCATTAAGTTCTTATAGTTGACTGCCACCAAAAGTTTGGATTGCTGGAATAATGGATTCTTTACCAAATAATCTCTCACATTGTCAGTGCTCCTCATGGTGAGGGTCTGTGGGTGTGAAAGAGTGCCCCTAAATTCCACATCATGAAACGTAGATCATAGTAGAACCTCTTTGGGAAGTCCTGGAGTCCAGGCTGTAAAGCTTCACCTCTCATAGAACTGGAGGATGATGTTCTTGTAGAATTGCGCAACATGTCTCCACAAAGCGTTCATCTATGGCAGCATTCCAGCCCCTTGTTGGTTTCGGGTTGTGCAGTTTCAGCGTGTGCTGAGTGCGTCGGGAAGAAATTTGGGATTCTAGTCAAGGTTGCTGCTGTCAGCGCTCCAGTGTCTCTGCTACAGCAACTTATCTCTGTGCAGGTTAAAAACGATCAAGGTCTCAGCGTCTTCACTTCCCAGATCTGCTGTTATCCCTGCCGTCCAACATCCTCCTGTCCTGCTGCACCTCTCTCTCTCTTTTAGGTCAGCATCAAAGCCTGAGTCAAGGCCTTTAGCACAATGCACAGGAAAGCTCGTACGAGCCGCTGCCACTTCCTCTGCCTCAGAGGAGACACTGGGCACCGAGGCTTAACAAATACGCTACTGCGAGATTAAAAACATACCTTCAAAATGTCAAAATAAGAGATGAAGATCAAACGGCAAAGGAAAATTCAATGTTCGGGCTGTAATGGTGCCTTGGAGAGCTTAAGGCTTTGTTTTTTTAATGCTTTTGGAAAACGTGGTCACGGGATGTTAGTGGGAAACAGCAATGTGTTTATTATTGTTCATAAATAATTCTTAATATAATTAAATCAATCATTTCATGCAGCATTCCTGCAACAATTGTGCCAATATAGATTGGATAAATATTGTACTATTTTAATTCAATGATAATTCTTCTTTGCCATGTGATTTTTCTGTGATTTTTTTAATGCAACTTGTTTATTCTCCTAATTTCCTACACGAATCCATGGAACAACAAGGCATCTAGCAATAGAGAAACGCTTTTTATTTTTCTTCTAAAGTCTGGCCACTTTTATTCCAAGTGCTTGATTTATTGTATGTTATTTCACAAAGCATATCTTTCTGCCAACTATAAAGTGTACATTATAAAGCATCTGATGCAAGTATAAATATAAGCATAGATAAAAAAAAAAAAACATATACAAAAGATTGGCCGCCATTCCAGCTAAGGTCTAAATGAATTGTCTTTTTTTCCGGGCTGTACATTTTATACATTACTAAATGTATTCTGAAAATTGGGCGGTAAAAGAAACGTATCCTTGTAATTGTTAATATTGATATTAGCCTGATTGTGTTTGGAGGTCGTGTTTGTATTGCGCCATCACGCCGTGCCATTGCATGTGTGTACGTCGGCTCCAGCAGTCCTCCTTCCAGCTCATCAAAGCGGCGCCGGGCCCCAGCCGGGCTGTAAGGTACCAGTGCTCCGGCATGTTTACAGCCTGCCGTTTACGTTACGCTCATCGAGGAGGAAGTGGACGGTTTACGTAGCGTAAACCTCGTGAGCCTGTGGCGGTTTAAAGTTTACCTGTTGCGGTTAAACACAGTACCTGCCATCCGTCAGATGGCATGCGTGTGTGTGTGTGGCTCTAAACTATTTATCCAGCTCTCAAGGCCGTGCACAAACACACATACACTCGTTTTTCAGCCCTGTACTCCGGTAAAGTCAATTTTAAAGAGGAAAGGTGGCCTCTCTCTCAGATATGGTATAGGAGGCTATGATCGTGTGGAGTTTATAGGAAGAGCTAGGATGATAGATTAGTGGCATTTTTTCTCAGTGGCATTACTTTGTTCTATTGAGGTTACTGTGCAGTGGGTCAAAAATATACTGCTCACAAAAATTAGGGGATATTTCAAAATGAAATATTCCCTAATTAAATACGCCCTATTTTTAGGCCTAACAGGCTTAATTTTAGTACCACAGAACCAAATAAGAATTGCATTTACGAAGCTGAGAAAACCTTTTGAAAACTTAAAATGCAAAGTCATGCTAATGCTAAAAAGCTAGCAGGGGGAATGATTATATTATATAAAGTAATAATTAATTATATACAGTAGCTAATTCTTTATTACTTATATTTGACACTGTATTAAAACATCTCTAGTTTTAAAGCTGTGCATTGAAAAAGGTAGGAACTACAGATCCCACAATGCATTGTGCATGCAATCCTTTTTCTATTATTAAATACAGCCATGTTTATTGGTATAAAACGTTTCCTGGAGCAAAGCGCCTGACCTGACCTCCGCCTATGTGGAGTTTGCATGTCCTTCCTGTGTACTCCAGCTTCCAGCCACATTAAAAAAGCAAACGTTTGGTCATAATAAAGAAGGAAAGCGAATACTAGACTTCTCGAACCATTAACCTTGAAAGTTTTTGTCAGTTGCTGTGTAGAATGCACCTTTTCCAGGCAGGTAAGTTACAGTCCTGGTTCTTAATGAAAGCCCTATAGTAGATATGGCCCTTTATACATGACGTAAACATAATTCCAAGTCATTTGCTTGCTTTATTTTAATGCCCCCTTGTTTCCTCTCTGTGTACCCTCATATTTACATCCAACACAGAAAAGTATACTCTAGATTTCTGTCGTAGCGTGCGATTAAGCTAATTAACCACTATTTAACCTATTTAACCTCTTTACCGAGGGTCCAAATAATTATCTCTGTTATACAACTCCCTGACATTATTCTACAAACGCATTTGCTTTTCATGAGATCACATTTGGCTCACACGGTGCTCAGTCTCTGTCCCTTCTACTGTACAAGCTTGCTGAGCTGTTGCTAAAGTGCTAGCAGCCAAATCAGAAAGTTGTGCACAAACTTGATTGGTCCACTACATTGTGCAGACTTAATTTTATTACCACTAACCTCATTTAAATTACATTTACAAAGCTGATGAAACCAGTACGCTTTTGTAGCAGCTTAAAATTCAAAGTCAGTCTCCCTATTTAATTCTTATTTTATGGCTGCAGATTAAAGCTACAGTACATATGCATGCTCAGATATTAGATATGAATGACAATGCTGAAATAAATGCAGGAATCTACATGTGCTGTGTTTTGGACAATGCTCTGTTATTTAGCGGTGGTTTAGCGGTTAAACCAACACAGTCTGTACATTTACATTACATGGCATTTAGCAGACGCCCTTATCCAGAGCGACTTACAACTCATACACTCTTAGAATTCAAGCAATAGTGGGTTAAGGACCCAACTGTGGCAGCTTTGGCAGAGGTGGGATTTGAACCCCGGACCCTCAGGCCCAGAGTCCAGTCCCAACCATCCAAAATGGCCTTTTGACCATCTGAAATGGAGCATGTGCTTTTTTCAAAGCAGGGAGATATACAATAGGACTTCTTTATTGTAGAAAACCATTAAAGATTTAAAAAGCAGGAAGCAAATGACAATTTAATCCTGAAGATTAAGGAACCCTCGATTTGAGGCAGATTTCTCATAGAATAGAAGTAACTGGGGATCTAAGAAGCTTAAATCCCGGTGCAGCCGACAGGTACTTGAGTGTAAAAGCTGTAAGCGCTCAGTTCTTCACTTCAATAATTAAGTTAAATTAACGCATAGGCGAAAATGATCACTCTATTACGGATCATAATGGAGAAAAAGCACAGCTCTAGTCCGTCTATTCAATTTAAGTGCTTGATCAAATAAAAAATATGTTGAAATCCCTCTTTCTCACCTCGCTTTCATGAAGCATGCAGGAACTCGGAAGCAGTTCTATGAAGCACGGAGTGCACTGTGTAGACGCTATTTCTCTTTATTATAATCCATAAGTAGTAAAAATGTCATAATTTGAATTTATTTGGCAAATTCATGCATATATATTATGCAAATCGCCAGGGTCTTTTCCCAGTATAAATGCGAGGATTAGGGTTGCCAGATTTAGCCAATCAAATTCGCATGATGAGGGTGTCCTGGAGGTGTCAAATCTTCATACCTACAATCCTAGACAAGTTTCAAAGCCAAAACTTCAGAACCTCGTTGGAACCTCAAGACCTGGCAACCCTAATTATGGTGGGAAAATACCCATATCGTAATAAATCTGTAAGACCTTATGCTCACATTACAGTTATTCGATATGGGACATAATAACTTAAAAATATACTTAAATGTTTATTTTAATATATTTACATGAGGTTTACATGAGGTCTCCCAGAATTTATAGGATACAAAATACAAAATGCATTGTTAAGATTGAATATTACACATGTTAATAACTCTTCACATGATCCGCCAGGTTTTTTTTTTTGGGGGGTTTTTTTGGTAACACGTTAATGGTTTCTTAAAGTGTGCATTAAAAAAGGGATAATTAAACTGAAGTTTAAAACTCTGTCTGCACCTTTAATGCTAAAACAGAGTATCTAATGTGTAGATGCATGACACTCCTCGAATAAGTACAGCTTTAAATCACAGCCTAAATGATTCTTTGTGCTTTGTCACCATGTACCGGCTTCACTTACGACCGTAACTCAGGGTGCAGCTTCTACGTTCCCCAGTCAGTACAGTTTGGAGTCAGTAGAGACTGACCTGGACCCTGGGATAACATGTTCCCACTTGATTTAACAAAGCTGGGATATGTCATGGGAATTGTGACCCTACACAAACACTGCTAGGTCCAATAGGCACGACAAACACGCGCACACACACACACACACACACACACACACACACACACACACACACACACACACACACACACACACA